>JASDQU010013269.1:56088-67672 GCA_032191745.1 Picea mariana
TGATACAAATCGAAACAATATTGTTTGCCCCACTCTGACTGAAAACAAATTATTATGTACACTTGATCTATGCCTAGACAAAAGGAAGAAAGTCATGGATCTTCTAAAAATCTTCAAAATTTCCACTGGTGGGTCTCTTATCAGGAGGAATCGGAGGCGGAGGCCTTGGCAGGACAAAGGGGCTAGGTATGTGCAAGGGAATAGAGAAACGGATGAGCACCCAGTTTATTCCTCGGAAGAATGCATGTTGTTTGATCTTCGAGGCTCCCCTGGAGGAGGCCATGCACCTTGAGAATGGCCACGAGCAATGTTCTTCTATGACAGTTGGTTCCAGATCCAGAAGAAAATGCCACAGAAACTCATAGTTCGAAACAGACTTCGATCCTGTTGCATAGATTGAGCAGAAGCCGTTCGTGATCTTTGATGATGATTCCAAGAAATCTCTCAATGAGAAGCTGGCGATCTTGAAATCCGATCTTGTTGACTTGGAATTCCTCATGAACATCCTTGGAGATCCTAAAAATGCGTCCATCATATTCATGGTAAAGTTTAGAATAGTAGGTTGTCAGTCTTTTAAAAATACTCTCCGCGACTTCGACATAGGAAGGCAAAAGAAAAAAGTTACTGTAAGGTCGGTAGAAGAAAGAAAGATCATAGAAATGGATACGTAGCCTACAGTCTTAGTGATCATGGACTTTGTAACCCTCCATGTAGCCATCATTAGCTGGGGCCTTCAAAATTTTCAAGTTAAAGCTGAAGATTTGCATGTTATTACACAGGCATATCAATTAGAGGGGAAAATAAATTTGAAATCCTCATTTATGGATGCTGTCATATTGATCTCTAGACTCCACATGCAGCAATGGTTGTTGGAGCTCATGAGGGTTCTCAGATCAGGAGGGATTATTGTCCTTCAAAAAACCTAATTCCACAAATGATGATGTTAAAGAGACCCTATCTGCTCTAGAACACCTTCTTCTGTTGGCAGGATTTGTACTTTTGGAGGGCGCCGATAGCAGTATTGATGGGATTGGGCCATTGGCAGTGAAGGGTTGAAAGCCTGCTTGGGAGACAAAATCTTTATTTAAGCTTAAGAAGAAGGTCGCGCAGAAGCCGGATAATTTGGTAATGTTTGATATACCAACCTTTAAGGTTCAATGAGGGGATGACCTGGATAATCTCATCGACGAAGAGAGTTTTCTTACAGAGGAGGATTTGATGACTTGCCACCAGTTGATAACTATGAGGTAGGCAAGGCAGGAAAGCCACTCTTATGTGAGGAAGAGTGAAAGGCATATTTTTGTGCATTAAGCCTTGTTGTCTTCTTTGTAAAAAGTTGATTGAGGCATTTTTGCATAAGCCTATTTTTGGCATTTTCACGTAAACTTGACCAATGAGTGTGGTTATAAACTCTTGGAAAGTGTTTCAAAAAATGTAAATAGGTATGATTAGTCACAGATCTATATTATCATCAATTATAGGTTGTAACTTTACACAGATGTGGGCATTTTCATTTTAATTCTGAAGAACATAGGTGAAGGAGTCTTGACGGGATGTGCCTTTTTCAGGCATTTGCGTTGCAGTAGTTGCAGATGTGGGCATTTGCATTCCGATTCCAAAAAACATAGTTGAATAAGTCTTGAGGGGATGTGCCTTTTTCAGGCATTTGCGTTGCAACAGTTGCAGATGTGGGTGTTGCGTTCTGATTCCAAAGAACATGGGTGAAGGAGTCTTAAGGGAACATGCCTTTCAAAGACATTTGCATGCACTAGATGATGGATTGAAGCTAATACTTTTGGAGACCAAAAGTTTCTTTTGTGGGGAGGTGTGATCCGAATGGATCTCTTCACGTGAAAGAACTTCGTAATTTGTGCCATGTTGATTTTAAGGTGGCAACAAAAGTGTTTAAGTGATGCTTTCTTGAGTTTTATTTCTCATGCATTTAATTATGCATTTGTGGGAAAAATACTTCATGCATTTTTCATATTAGTTTGATTAATTCTTTATGGAGTGCTCATGCATTTAATTATGCATTTTATGAGCTTTAATAACTCATACAATTATTCACTTGTAATTAAATGATTAATATTTGTGAGAGAAAATTTGTCTCACATATTATTCATTTATTAATTATGGAAATTGGTTTTCATGTGAGAAACCACCTCACATCAATTTGCCATTTTTTTCTCAATTGTAGGTTGAGAGAATCAAGGGCATGGTTGGAAAGTCTTTGGGTACTTTTGAGACTTTTCCATTTTTAAGCCTAAGATGGTTGAAGATCCTACTTTTAAGGATCTTGTTTTTTCCTTCTTTGTAATTAGATCCTATAATTGTGGATCTTGTAATTAATGCTCTTAGTTGGAGAGTGAGTAAGGAAAAACTATATATATTCCTTATGTTATCCATGTTTGGGAGAGAAAAGGGAGGAGAGAGTGGTTAGCTATTGAAAGTCATAGTGCTAAGCTAATGAAGAGACATAGTCCTTGAATGTAAGAGAGTTTTGAGAGCTCACTTTGAAGAGGGAATATAGAAGATCTGCATTCCAGTTGGAACATGTCCGGAGACGTAGCCCCAGATGTGGAGGGGTGAACTCCGTTATCAACATCAGTTGTCTCTCTCTTATTTTCATTCATGTGTTTTTCTCTAATCTATGTTCATTTACTTATGTTTATGTGTTTTAATGCATTATGATAAATGAACTAATATGCTCAATAAAACCTGTATAAGCCATATTCAATTTAAAGATCCTCACACTGTAAACATTTGGAAGAGTAGTACTCAACCCATTTTCAGATCACCTTTCCTGGATTTTGTTGTGAGGGTTTCCCATGCTCAAATTGATGCATATTTTGTTTGAGCTTATGCTCGATTTTGACAGCATATCGATAGGTCACACTTAAGGATGAGATATCCAGAAACTCCATTTCATCCTAGATGTATCTATGCAGACCACCGTGATACTTGAGCACCAGATGTCACTTAGAATGTTTGATACCTAGCTTGGTGCACAAGGTATGGAAGATATTTCTGAAGACAAGCACTTCTTGGTCTCTTTCTTGTCGCGGTGTGGTCCATTTTGTGTACAGGTCGTCATAACTTCCAACAGGGTAGTATTGTTCCTTAATAGCATCCTTGAAGGACTCTCAAGTGACCGTGACTATAAATAATGAGGGTTCCTCTATTTCCTTCTACTCACTGAAATGTTCCCACCAATATTAGACATGGGGAATGATTTTGAGGAGTGAAAAAGTAATCTTTTCTCTATTCGAGAAGTTATGGATAGAGAAATACTCTTCTAGTAGATTCAATCATTTTTCTACAATTGGAATTTATCTGACCTTCAAATATAGGAATACCAAAGTTGATTTGTACCTTTAAGGGGGTGGTGCCTTAGTTTGAGGAATATACATCACCTATTGGTATGCGTCGAAGGATTTGCACAAAACTATCCATCATCTCATTCCTCTGTTGCATGAGGGATTCCTCAAGATTTTTTTTTAAGGAATCTCCTATCCTATCATCTTTATTTTCTCCCGCCATGAGAGGTCACTTGGGTGTGCGAGAGATTTTTACCTCAAGTGAAAAAAGCTCAAGACCCAATTCTTTGTACCCTGACCTCAATGGGGACATGCATTAAGAATGAAAAGGAAAAGATCACTCTCATACCACTGATCCAGATTTTATGATAAGAATGAAATGAATACAGATTATTATCAAAATATGATTAACCCAAAATAACAAATATATAGTAAAATTGGTTTCTATTAAATAACGAAATAAGATGAAACTATAAAATGTAGTGGAAAAAAAGCTTGCTAGAATGGTGTCGACTTATCTCTAAGAAGAGATGTGATGACTGCGCTCATTCGCAAGAAGATGATTACAATGAGGATCTGAAGGCATTTTTACAATAAAAAAGAATTTCAAAAACCATAGACAACCAAAAACCTAACCCTAGGGGATGAAGTGCCAAAAGTCATGTGGGCTCTATTTGGGTAAGTTAGTACATCAACTTCCTGGGGTCATAACTTTTGCATACGATCTTCATTTTAGGTGCACGATAACCCGTTGGAAAGGTATTTCTAAGGAATACACATGTTGTTGTCATACTCCAAATTTGTCCATAGTCTAACTTTGGAGAGACCTAAAAAATCTATTTAGGGCCTCAAAACGGCCCTAGAAGTCAGGGACCCAAAAACTAGGAAAAAATTGCCAAACTGGAAAACTGCCAAAATGAGCCAGTTGGAATAGGTGGGAGGCCACCGACATCCATATTGATCACTTTTAGTAATTTGCAAGTTCATATATCCATGAAATATTAGGATAGAAAGTTAAGAAGTATTTCGTGATATTCTATAACGTACTATTCTTTAGGTTGTAGTTAAAAATATTTCATTCATAATGCATCACCATATAGGTTTAGTACCTTGGATAGGTGTCTTAGTTATTAAATAGTCAGATACTGTTGGTTAAGGTTTTCCTAATTCTCCTTATTTTCAGGGAGACATTAAGTTTTTCATTTCATTTTCATCTCATTTAGGCCACCCCATACTTCAAAGTATAGTCACAAATATAGTTGTTAGTGAATTTTCATTTTATGTTTCTATACCTTATGTTTTCACATTTGTGGATTTTCAAAATATAGACCAAGGCCTGATGTCGAGACATGAGTCTCCAAATATTCCTCGAAAACACTCAAAGATATCAAATGTAGGAGGAAGAGTAACCCCTTATTCAAATGAGACATCGAGGACGTTGGAGACCCCTATCTCAACAAGGCATGGTAGCTTGGGAGGGAAAGCTATTGACTAAAGGAAATCTAGTGGGATGAGGATATTATCAGATTAATTGGTGAATAGACCATCTAAAAAGAGTGTTCAGAACAGAGCTATGGATGCATATTTTTTATATGTCTTGCAAATAAATACTCCAACACTGGAGAATGTAGGGAACCCATCACATCAACAAAATATGTTTGGTAAATTTCTTTTATTTTTTATTTTTTTGCGTATTTATGTTTATGTTTTATATATTTTTTTATTTTTATGTTTTTAATGTGTTTTTATTAGATGTGTTGGATTACTGAGAGGGGGGGTGAATAAAAAATAGAGAAATTTAATCATCTTTCACCATAAAATGCAAGTTTTATATCAATCTAGCATTATCATCCAAGAGTTGCAGAGTAAATAAACAATGAACGAATGAGCGATCACACAAATACACAGTACACAAGTGTTTTACGTGGGAACCAAAAAAAGGTGAAAACCACAGAATGCTTTTTATTATATGTCTTTAAGAATTACATTCATTGGAAGTACCAACTTCCTTTGTTTTCCAACTGCAACTGGAAGGAGGCTCCAATCCTCTAGTTTCTCAGGCTACAACCTGAGGGAAACTCCAACTACCCAATTCTCTTACTACAACTACAAGGAGGCTACAACCCCCTATGTTCTCTAGCTACAACTGAAAGGTGGCTACAACAACCTTTCCTTTCCCTGTCCAACCGCCCTAACATAGAAGTAGAATGATGGAACCACTATCACACTATCACTGTGAGATATATTGTTGTAAACATGTAACAATAAACCTGTAATCAACCTATAGAAACCTCTTTGTACCATAAACAAATGCATCAACCAAGCACCAAAAATGTACAAATACCCTATCACAATAACATGTCCAAACAACCTATAATCAAACTGTACCATAAATAAGTGCATCAACCATGAAACAAACTATAGCTCAACCTATACCATCAATGAGTGCATCAACCATGCACGAAATATGTACCAATCATGAATAAAATACACATCAACTATGACTCATCAATATGTACCAACATCATCAAGTATACACCTTATGTATGTGCCAACTCATCAACCACTTGTCTCAACCATGTATCTCAACCATACACCAAGTACAGATACCAATATAACCATCAAACGTTCTATAGCAATACATCGCACTATCCATAACCAAATACCATAAACCCTCACATCAAACCATGTGCCAAAACCTCACTGTTATTTATCCTCTATCTAAACCAACAACTTCAACAACACATCACAACCAAAAGAGCAATACCCATATGTCAAATACCAACAACAAAATACTAATTGTATACCTGAACAAATCGGATATATGAAGCAATACTGAACATCCAATGCCATCTTAAGAGCTAAACCATAGCTCACAAAACATACCTCAAACAAGATGTGTCATATCTATCATAAATAGACCCCAACCATGTTGTTTCCTTGATTTTTCAGCCGCACGTTTTCTACCGCGATTTTTCTGCTGCACTTTTTCTACCGCGATTTTTCTGCCGCACTTTTTTTACCATTATTTTTCTGCCACATTTTTTTTGCTATGATTTCTCTGCCGCATTTTTTTTGTTGCACTTTTTCTGCCAAACTTTTCTACCATAGTTTTCCTGCAACACTTTTTCTGCCACAATTTTTCTGTTGTAATTTTTCTCTATGAATAATACCTTCCCAAATAACCTTTCATAAAAATAGATATTCAATGATATTCAAGTGCGATTAAATGAGAGAGCCTTGCCTCTTATTTATACTTTCATGTAGAATCCCACTTTCCTTATTTTAGGGATTTCTCCATTAACTTTATTATTTAAATAATTTATTTTGCAAACACTTTGACGTTTTGGGGCTTCTAGATGACTCAAGAGGGTTCTCCAACTTCACATGGCCATAACTCTCTAACCCTGAGGAGTTATGTAACATTCTAGAAACAACCTAAAATGGAATGAAATGTACTATCCATCTAGAATAGTATTTCTTGCAAATATATCAAAACTCATACCATTATCCATCAAACAAACTTGGGTCCATTACCCAAACCTGGGTTCTCCAACTTCTCATGGCCATAACTCTCTAATCATGAGGAGTTATCTAATGTTCCACATACCATCGAAAATAGAATTATATGTACTATCCATATAGAATATTCTTACCTTCAAATATATTAAAACTCATACCATTATACATGGAACAATTTTGGGTCCATTACCCAAACCTTTGTGCTACCTGAATTCACTACCAGAATTTATCCAAGGGTTGATATCAATCTACAATATCACTCTCCAATGGTTGAAATCAATGAAAACTAACAATAAGTACCAATTTTCCATCAACCTAAGCCAATTGTCTGACAACCTCCCCCTTTGGAATTGATGGGAACACCAACATTTATGGAAACACTTAGTCATGATAACATCCATGCTTATACTCCTCATAAATGTTTCTATCTGTCCCCCTTTGACATTAATGGAAAATGGTATATCCCTTTGGGGCTGGCCACTGCTCCCCCTGACTAAACTCTCCTTGGGGTTGATCCCCTTGCCTACATTCCTTTGTTTTTATTTATGTTTATAAGCCTCTGATTAATCTCTCTCGCTTCATATGAATAATATCTCCCCCTTTGACAAAGGGTATCACTTTGAACTCATATTGTTCATTCTTCCCTTGAGACAATCACTCCCCTTGGAAACATGCCTCTATGCTCTTTCTCCAAGCATTTACCTTTGTATTTGATAAATCTCACCCACTTTGTCATCAATGGAAAATGTATCTTTCCATCTGGGGCTTCTCCCCCTAATTGAACTGTCCTTGGGGATACTCCCCCTGACTAAATTATTCCTGAAACTGATCCCCCAACTTGAATTTTTCTTTCTATGGTGCTTCTTGGTGTAAATATACGACATATAATATAAGCATTCAAAAAAAATTATTTTGGAGAAGAAATTACTCTGATTCTCTGGAGAAAATACTCGGAGGCTTCTCTTGGAAGAATTTTTTTAAAGATGTATGCCACTTGTTCTTTTGTGCCCACATATTCAACTCTGATGTTCTTCTCTGCAACATGTTCCTGTAGAAATTGATACTTTAATGGAATGTGCTTCTTCTTGGAGTGCATCACCGGGTTCTTTGAGATACGAATGGTGCTTGTATTATCACAATAGATTTGAATGCGATCATCATAATCAACTTGTATATATAAGTAGAAAGCTTCTCCACTGGTGCTTCGTTGGTCATCAATGCAACCTTCCCAGACTGCATCTGTGTAGGCAATAAGTGATATATCATTTCCTTTTGGATACCATAATCCAAACTCTTTTGTTCCTTTTAGATATCTAAAAATCCTCTTTACTGCTAAGACATGTGATTACTTTGGTGTTGCTTGAAATCATGCCACATGTCCAACTTCTTGCATTACATCTGGTCTAGATGTTGTCACATACAGTAAGCTACCAATCATTGAACTATATTTCCTCTGGTATGTAGACTTTAAATCATCATATTTTCTCAACTTGCAACTGGTTTGTATAGGAGTTGTAACCGGTTTTCAATCTTCCATTCTAAACCTCTTTAGTATTTCTTGGATATACTTAGTTTGAGAAATAAAAATTCCTTGGTTTCTTTGACCTATCTAAAGACCCAAAAAGAAGGATAATTCTTCCAAGTAATGAAATTTTAAATTCATTCTGCATATCCTTTGAAAATTTCTAGCTTAACCTGTCATTAGTACTTCCAAAAACAATATCATCAACATAAATTTCAATTAATAAATTACTACCTTGAGTTACCTTGATGTAGAGGTTGTTGTATGCACTTTGATGCAAACGCGCCTCCTAGGGCACGCCCGCTACCACCAGGACCTTCTTTTTTCCAGGCCCAAAGAGCTGAATTTCTTCTTCAAATCCTTTATTGGGACTCTTCTATACCCACAAGATGTTCCTTATGATCTCCTTACTGCCTTATAGAGAAATTGGACCTCGCGTGATCACGAGTTCTGTTCTCGGGTCTCACAATCCCCAAACTTCGATATAATGCTCACCCACATATTCCTTGTCTCTGTCGGGAATATCACTCTGTCGGGAAATCGGCCTTAACAAGGTCGCGAATCACTGCTTCCATGAATCCCTGATTCATGATCTTCGATGCCACTTGGCGTCAACTCCCGGAAAGGTTGGAATTTCCGACACTTGTCCTCCGCTTGACACGGTGACTGCGCGTTTATCGCATTTCAGGATTTTGTGGCTTCTTCGGCAGCGATTCTCATGACACCGAGAATCCCAAAGTTTCGAACCCCGATGTACGAGCAGACTCTCTTCCACACGTCACCGCTTCCTGTTCCCCTCTATCGAGTATCGCAAAATCACGGTTTCTCCTGCAGCATCCCGTTGTGTGCAAGAACCCCAAAATGCCGAACCCCGACTCTTCAGGATCTCGCCCCACATATCCCTACTGTGATCAATGATCGTGATCCTCTCGGGAATTTGCTAATCATGAATTCATGCACAAGATTCTTGGCCCCAGAAGTTCCGATTCTCTGATGAGCTGAGCTCCACTGACTCCCGTGCTCTTTGACACGTGTCTCACAGAGATCAATGGTTGAGATCCCTTCAGGAAATCACGGATCATGATTCCTTTCTACAATAGTTCCACGACCACAGAAACCCCGATATCTCGAACTCCGAATCTCTGGGATCTTCCTCTTCTCCTTCGGGCTTAAACCCTGTGCAACTTTTCCAAGATCTAATGGCTGTCAAAACCTTGCAATCCTCCTCTGTGAATCCTGACCGTCGATTCCTCCTACTCAAGGATTCTTTCAGAATATTAAAGCTCCTTTCTCAGAACTTATCCTCGGACACTTGCGTTGGCATCTCCTGCTCGAACTTTCCTCGACCCAAAAACTCTTGGGATATCCTTCAACTATACCACGAAGGTGCTATACCTCCTGAGCTTATCCAGTCTGATCCTCCAGAGGAACCTGCGCGCACCCCTTGCGCTTGATACTCAACCACCTCAACTGTCGAATACTTTAGACTCTGTGCAACTCGTGCAGCAGTAGTCTTTGATCTTCCTTTTCTAAGATTTACAACTGAGACTTCTCTCCCAGCCTGCGCACTCTTTGCACGGCTTCAGCCACCTAAATCCACTCCTTCTTCTTATGGATAAATAAGAACAAAGTTAAACTACTGAGCCTTCATCGACGCACTCCCTACAGATGAATTCAACTACACACCTTGCAGGAATCTCCTGGCTCAGATAGAGAAACAATTGAAACTTATTTTCTCCCCTCTCCGACTTCAGTTTGAAACCTGAAATCACATGCACAGCATATACAAAGCAAATGCATAAGCAGAAAACAAACATTCATGAGCACATAAACCACATACACAGAGAAACAACACCAACCATGAATTTGAATCAGAACTGTCTTCTATTAATTCAAAACATATGTACATGGGTGTTCTTCACAATTTTCTCTGCTTTCTCTTTTCTCTCAAATGCTTGATAATGTTACAATGATACAATGAGGGTGTCTATATCTGTTTTCCCTCCTTCCATCTAAAACTGTCTAATCTGGAAATAAAATCCTATCTACCTGCATTAAATCTATTAATTGCCTCCTATCTATTTCAGACAAGAGCGTATGTCTCGAGGTCTGATACAATATACAAAAGGCACTCCTTTATAAAGGATTCATTAAAAGCTTGTGCTACAATCCCAAAGCACTTTCAAAAAAATTTGGGTTTGTTTATCCCGCTGAACTTTCACTTGATGTGTTGGCTCGCTTGCTGAGTTGGCGATGCTCCTGCATCATACTCCTCGACTTGAAAACTTTCATGGGCTCCTATCCATGAGCTCCGCCACGGTCTGTCCATGCTTTTGAATGACTGCTTCTGTCTCCCAGCTAGCATCTTCCACTGGGTGATTCTTCCATTTCACCAGATACTCGAAGTATTGCTTCCGTCTGGTTCTTTTGCTGACTCTTTTGTCTAGTATACGCTCCATCTGTGGCCTTTCTACAATCGGCATCTACTTCTGCCACTGGATTTCTGGTTGTTCATCACTTCCATCTCCTTCTTCCTCAACTTTATATGGATATAAGTCTGAGACATTGAATGTCGGAGATATTCCGATCTCATCTGGAAATTCAATTTCATAAGCATTTTCTCCCAACTTCTTTAGGACTCTGCATGTTGTATGTTACCCTTGGGAACCTTTCCTTCCTTAGATGTTCCAAAACTATATCACCAACTTCGAATTGAAGTTGCCTCTGATGCTGATCTTCTCTGCGCTTATATTCTTGGTTTGATTCTAGCAATCGCTACTTCACTCTGTTGTGAAGTTCTTCCATCGCCTCTGCGAATTCTTCAGCGCTTGCACTCTTAGTCATTATCTGCTCTGAATCCTTTAGTTCAGATACTCCTCTTGGATGCCTTCCATATACAATCTCAAATGGAATTTTTCCTGTGCTTTTGTTCACTGAATCGTTGTACGCAAACTCTGCCTGTGGCAACACATTGTCCCAGCTGCTGTGGTGTTGTGTCACCAAGATTCTTAATAAATATCCCAGACTCCTATTTACCACCTCTGTTTGCCCATCCATCTGAGGATGATAGGCAAAACTAAACATTAAGTTAGTCCCCATCTTCTTCCATAGTGTCCTCCAGAAATGTCCAATGAATTTTGTATCCCTGTCTGATACTATGCTTCTAGGTAAACCATGAAGTCTAACAATCTCCTTGAAGAACAAATTCACGATATGAGTCGCA
>JASDQU010013269.1:68665-82358 GCA_032191745.1 Picea mariana
ACTTGCATCAGATTTCACTTGGAACACCTTCTCAAAATCTGGCAACACCAAAACTGGTTGTTCGGTGATCCTTCACTTCAACAGATTGAAGCTCTTCTCTGCCTCTTTAGTCCAATGAAAAGATTTATGTCTTTTCTTGACTGTGTCCATCATCACTGCACTAATCCCACTAAAATTCCTAATGAATTTTCTATAGAAACTAGCCAGTCCATGAAAACTTCTCACCTCGAAAACATTTCTTGGTGATGGCCCATTTTTAATTACCTCCACTTTACTTGGATCCATCTTCAATTCATTCACCGATATGACAAATCCCAAGTAAATGAGTTATGTCTTCATAAATGAAGATTTCCTCATGTTGATTAACATCTTCTCTTGCTGTAGCTTCCCCATTACTGCAACTAAATGCTTCAGATGCTCTTCTTTTGTCATGATGAAAATCAATATGTCATCTAGATAAACAATGACAAACTTACCAATGAATTCCTTCAGCACTTCATTCAACAACCTCATGAATGTACTCGGTGCATTCGTCAAACCAAACGGCATGACTAGCCATTCATACAACCCTTTGTTAGTTTTGAAGGCTTTCTTCCACTCATCGCCTTCCCTCGTGCGAATCTGATGGTATCCACTTTTCAAATCAACCTTTGAAAAAAATTGTGCTCCACTTAAACAGTCCATTAAGTCATCCATCCGCGGCAATGGAAACCTGTACCTGATGGTTATCTTGTTAATGGCTCTGGAATTAGTGCACATTCTCCAACCTCCATATTTCTTTGGACTCAGTACCGTTGGAACGACACACGAACTTAAAATTTCTTTGATCAGTCCTTTATCCAGCAGTTCCTGTACCTGCCTTTTGACTTCTTCATTCTCCTGTGGCGTCAATATGTACGTAGCTTTATTTGGCAAACTGGCTCCGGGTATGAGGTCTATATGATGACTCACGCTCCTCATCGGCGACAACAAATGAGGTAATTCGTCCACCACTATATCAGCGAACTCTTCCACCAGTTCCTGAATTTCATCTAGTAGATCATCCACTCTTGTGCTGGTCAAAACAACTTTTGGTTTCCTGACCACAAAGAATTGTGGATCTTCCTTC
The DNA here is from genome assembly GCA_032191745.1 of Picea mariana. NCBI lineage: Eukaryota > Viridiplantae > Streptophyta > Pinopsida > Pinales > Pinaceae > Picea > Picea mariana. The sequence continues at coordinate 69,774 of JASDQU010013269.1, forward strand.
TTCTTTACTTCTACTAGAAGTTCCTTCCCACTCATGAGAAGTACCCTGTTGTTCACTTCCGGTTTCACCTCCTTATCTTTTATCGGAAGTAACATGTGTGTTCTCCCATTCTTCTCTAAAGTGTACGTATTCATATTCCCATCATGAACTACGTTTTTGTCATATTGCCATGGTCTGGCTAGAAATAAATGACATACATCCATAGGAATAACATCACAGAGTATTTTATCATTATATCCTCCTATCTTGATGTCCACCAAGCACTGTTTAGTGACACTCACCTGATGTCCCTTCTGTAGACATGAAACTTTATATGGACTCGGGTGATCAGTTGTCTCCAACTCTAGTTTTTCCACCATCTCGGTTGAAACAAGATTATCTGTGCTTCCACTATCCACAATAACCTTGCATTTCCTATCTTTGGTCTTGCATGTGGTTCTAAAAAGTCGGCTTCTCTGAGCTATGTCCTCCACCTCCTTCTCGGGTGTTAAGAGAACTTTAAGCATCATCAGTGACCTTCCATCTTCTGCGTCTTCTGCTTCAGCAGCTCACCTCTATGCCTCAGTGATGTGAGCTTCTCCTCCATTCTTTTATCTGGACAATCAACTGCTTTGTGCCCATTCTTCCCACATGTGTAGCATGTGATGATTCCTCCTCGGCCTCTTCCTCTACCTCTGGTACAAGGAAAAGTACTATTATCAGCATATCCTCTGCTCTATTCTGCCTGCTGCATTCGTCGTTCAGCATGTTGGCCTCGCTGTGAACTTCCACCTCTTTTTGTTCTTGTCTGAGGCTTCTTCCAGTCATCCCTAGATTTCTGAAACCTGTCTTGGGCGACTGATTTGCCTTTCGACTGGCTCTTACCTCGGCCTCGCTGTCCTGGCTTACGACTTAGATTTTCCTTAGTTTTTAACGCCATCTGATACGCATCCTCCACCATTCTGATGGTTTTCATACTCATCTCATCCTGGATATCGTATCTTAAGCCATTCATATGCCTGGCAAATTTTTCATCATTTCTCTCCCGATGACCTTCTCTAATATTGAGCTTATAAAACTCCTCCGTATACTCCTTCACCGTCATCAGCTTCTGTCTCAGGTTCTGGATTCTCCTGAACAGTGTGATTTGATAATCCCTTGGGATGAACTTTGCCTTCATCTTTCCAATCATTCTATCCCATCTTTTAATCTTTTGCTTACCTTTGGAACGTTTATCTGCTTGAAGCTCGTCCCACCATAATGCTGCGTGTCCCTTCAATTTTGTGACAACATGCCTAACCTTCTTATCTTCCTCGATGTATTCATAATCAAAGTAAGTATCAAGAGCTCTGATCAAATCCAATAGCTCTTCTGCATCCAAACTCCCCTCATAAGTTGGAATATCCATCTTTGTCTTCGAACTCATCCGAGCGATAGCCTTAATTAACCGCTCATTGGCTGCATCTTCGGCTGCAACTTCTCCTTGTTGTTCAGCTTCAACTTCGTCTTCAGAGTCGCTCAGATCTCCAGCATTTGCTGTGCATCTCTGCACTGCTTCCATATCCTCTAATCTCGCTCTGAGATCACGTATCTGCCTTTCCATCTCTGGCACCTATGCTTGTCTCCCTCTTCTTCGCACATCCCTCTCCTCTGGATCAGGTGATTGTCTTTCCCTTCTGGGTGGCATGGTTAAATTCTCTCCCTCTCTCTGTCGTAGAAAACAAAGAGTTAATCTTACTCTGATACCACTCAGAGGCAAACGCGCCTCCCAGGGCACGCCCGCTACCACCAGGACCTTCTTTTTTCCAGGCCCAAAGAGATAAATTTCTTCTTCAAATCCCTTATCAGGACTCTTCTACACCCACAGGATGTTCCATACGATCTCCTTCCTTCCTTATCGAGAAATAATACCTCATGTGATCACGAGTTCTACGCTCAGGTCTCACAATCCCCAAACCCCGATATAATGCTCACCCACGTATTCCTTGTCTCTGTTGAGAAATAGGCCTTAACAAGGTCGTGAATCACTGCTTCCACGAATCCCCGATTCTTGATCTCCGATGCCACTTGACGTCAATTCCTGACAAGGCTAGTTTTTCCGACACCTGTCCTCCACTCGACACGGTGACTGCGCGTTTATCGCGTTTCAGGATTTCGCGGATTCTCCGATAGCGATTCTCACGACACTGAGAATCCCAAAGTGCTGAACCCCGATGTACGAGCAGAATCTCTTCCACACGTCACCTCTTCATGTTCCCCTCTATCGGGTATTGTGAAATCGTGGTTTCTCCTGCAGCATCCCATTATGTGCGAGAACCCTGAAATGTCAAACCTCGACTCTCTAGGATCTCATGCCACGTATCCCTGCTGTGATCAACAACCCTGATCCTCTTGGGAATTTTCTAATCACGAATTCATGCACAAGATTCTTGGCCCCAGAAGTGCTGATTCTCCGATGAGCCGAGCTCCACTGACTCCCCTTCTCTTTGACACGTGTCTCACCGAGATCAACGGTTGAGATCCCTTCGGGAAAACACAAATCGCGATTCCTTTCTACAAGAGTTCCACGACCACAGAAACCCTGATATCCTGAACTCCAAATCTCCGGGATCTTCCTCTGCTCCTTCGGTCTTAAACCCTATGCAACTTTTTCGAGATCTAACGGTTGTCGAAACCTCGCAATCCTCCTCTACGAATCCTGACCATCGATTCCTCCTACTCAAGGATTCCTTCAGAATATTAAAGCTCCTTTCTCAGAACTTATCCTCGGACACTTGCATTGGCATCTCCTGCTCGAACTTTCCTCGACCCAAAAACTCCTGGGCTATCCTTCAACTATACCAAGAAGGTGCTATACCTCCTGAGATTATCCACTCTGATCCTTCAGAGGAACCTGTGTGCACCCCTTGCACTTGATACTCAACCACCTCAAGTGTTGAATACTTCAGACTCTGTGCAACTCCTGCAACAGCAGTCTTTGATCTTCTTTTGCTCAGATTTACAACTGAGACTTCTCTCCCAGCCTGCGCACTCTTTGCACAACTTTAGCCACCTAAATCCATTCCTTCCTCTTCTAGATAAATAAGAACAAATCTAAACTACTGAGCCTTCATCGATGCACTCCCTGCGGATGAATTCAACTGCACACCTTGTAGGAATCTCCTGGCTCAGATAGAGAAACAATTGAAACTTATTTTCTCCCCTCTCAAACTTCAGTTTGAAACCTGAAATCACATGCACAACATATACAAAGAAAATGCATAACCAGAAAACAAACATTCATGAGCACATAAACCACATACACAGAGAAACAACACCAGCCATGAATTTGAATCAGAACTGTCTTCTATTAATTCAAAACATCTGTACATGGGTGTTCACAATTTTCTCTGCTTGCTCTTTTCTCTCGAATGCTTGATAATGTTACAATGATAGAATGAGGGTGTCTATATCCATTTTCCCTCCTTCCATCTAAAACTGTCTAATCTGGAAATAAAATCCTATCTACCTTCATTAAATCTATTAATTGCCTCCTATCTATTTCAGACAAGAGCGTATGGCTCGAGGTATGATACAATATACAAAAGGTGCTCCTTCTTAAAGGATTCATTAAAAGCTTGCACTACGATCCCAAAGCAGTTTCAAAAAAGTTTGGGTTTGTTTATCCAGCTGAACTTTCGCTTGATGTGCTGGCTCGCTTGCTGAGTTGGCGATGCTCCTGCATCACACTTCCTTTCCATAGTTTGTAGGGATTTTTTTCATTGTTTTTTCTGACCATTACTCTATTTTGAATGTGAATTGTTGTATGCACTGCATGTGTCCAAAACATATATGTGAATTTGGAATCCATTAGCATTTATTGATTCATTTCCTATGTAATTATCATCCATTATGATAATGTTCCTTTGTCTATGAACCACTTTTCGAACCAATCTATTAATCCATGATCTCCTCCATATTGTCCAAGACTCTACTTGCACAATTGTCCATAATGTTGACACATTTATCACTATACTATCATGAAGTATTGATTAATCCATAAAATTACACTTCTTCTAACTGAATTCTCTGGATGTGTCTTCTCAAACTATGCAAGTTGCTCGAAGTATGGTTCTTTAGTATGTCACATCTATCGCATAGACTCCCCCTGTCTAATATTCATATTACCTGGGAGTCTCTAAGCTGGATGGCTCAGAAAAATTGCTTCTCTGATGTGTATTCATCATCATATTCATCGGTAGATTCATCATCCTTCTAAGCTATGACTTCTTTCTATTTGTCTGAGGATTCTTCTTTCATTACAATTCTTGAAATTACAATCTCTTGAACCTATTCCTTTTTTACTTTTCCATCTTTTCTTTCAATTATTTTCCAAACCTTTCTTTTTCTGGCATCTTTCTTTTTCTCTGTAGAATTTTTTTCATATCGTTTTATTTCGAATCTTTTGAAATTTGGGACCTGATCTTTGTTCACCTATTCTTCTTGTTTTCTTATCCATACTTTCTTATATTTAATATCAGTGTTCTATTTCATGGAAGTATCGATCATGTGTCTACAATCACTAGCTATGTGTCCATAGTTATGACATTTGTAACATCTAATGTTACATGGGGCCACATATGCACTTATGGCTTGAACATTTCTTTTATAATCCCTGCAATTTATAACATTATGTCCAAAATTAGTACAATAAAAACATGACCATAAAATAAATTTGCATGCCTCGGAGTGAATGATCTTCGTTGTGGTGTAGTCCTTCTAAATTTCTTCCTTGACTGATCATGATCATGATTCAATCTTCTTTGTGGCTTGAACATGAATGGTCTTCTTGAAGATGTATATTCAATAGTTTTCTTATATTCTGGTTGACCATGATTCCTTACTTTGAGTACTTCTACATAAATCATTCTATTTTCTTCATTGTCGTTTTCTAGCAACCTTGAGTGATTCTCTTCATTCTCTATAACTGATGTGGATGTTTTTGTCTCTTCAACATTCTTGTTGAGCTTGACAATTTTACTTATCAATGTGAAAAATTCTTATTCAATATTATCAACCTCTTCTTCTTTCTTCATTATCTAACACTTCATGACTTGTTCTGTTCCTTTTCGCTTCTTCAAGATGAATTTTTAATGTTATTATTTATTCTTCAAGTCCTTTCCCTTCTTGACCAAACTCTACCTCAATATGGTTTATATCATTAGTTATTTCCTTAATATGATCTATCAATATGTTCTATCTTATTTAATATTCTTCGTTTTGTGCTTCTATGTTGGCTTCCAAATACTACTTTTAATATTCAATATTTTCTTCAATCTTTCTAGCTTCTTCTAGTTGAGTTCTTAAGTTCTCGTTGACCTGTTGGGCTTCTTAAAAAATGTGAACATGTTCCTTTTGTTTCATCAATTCTTGAGTGACTTGTTTTCTTCTCTTAGTTCATCTAAAGAACTAATCAATTCTCTGGTGATTATGTACTCTTCATCTTCTGAATTTGTTTGACATGGTGAACATAATTCTTCTTGATCTGTATCTGAATCTTCTTTTTCATTTTATGAATATGCAATGGGTGAACAATATATTTCATGTAACTTATCCCAAATTTTTTTGGTTGATGAGCATTTACAAACCTTTTCTCTTACCGAATTAGGTAATCCTTCCCAGATGAAATCCATCGCTATTTTTTTTATTCTTCTTCAATTCCTTCCTGGCTGCAGTGTTTGCCATTTTTGAACTATCATATCCTGTAAAACCTGATAGACAAATATAATGTCCCTATGTTTGTAAAAATACTTTCATCCTTCTTATCCACATCGCATACTTAAAACCATTATGACCATTAAACATTGGTACTCCATTCTATGAATAATCCATGATCTCCTTCTAGTGGTTAAACTGTTTCCTGAAGGAATAGGCTTTGATACCAATTATTGGATTACTGAGAGGGGGGTGAATTAATAATAGTGCAATTTAATCCTTTTTCACCATAAAATGCAAGTGTTATATCAATTTGTCATTATCATCCAATAGTTGCAGAGTAAATAAATAATGAACAAATGAGAAATCACACACATACAAAGTACACCAGTGTTTTAGGTGGAAACCCAAACCAGGAGAAAACCTTGTAATTGTTTTTCTTATATGTATTTAAGAATTACATTCATTGGAAGAACCAACTTCCTCTATTTTCCAGCTGCAACTGGAAGGAGGCTTCAACCCCTTAGTTTCTCAGGATACAACCTGTGGGAAGCTCCAACTCTCCAATTATCTAGATACAACAAGAAGGAGGATACAACCACATATGTTCTCTGGCTACAACTGGAAGGTGGCTACAACCAAGTTTCCTTGCCCCATCCAACCACTCTAACATAGAAGTAGAAGGATGGGACCACTGTCACACTATCGTTGTGAGATATACTGTTATAAACCTATACCAACCAATCTGTAATCAACCTGTAACAACTTGTTTGTACCATAAACAAATTCATCAACCATGCACCAAACCTATACAAATCCCATGTCACAATAACCTATCCAAAGAGACTATAATCAATATGTACCATAAACAAGTTTATCAACCATGCAAACAACCGTACCTCAACCTGTACCATCAACAAGTGCATCAACCATGCACCAAATATGTACCAATAATGCATCAAATACACATCAGCTATGACTCATCAATATGTACCAACATGATCAAGTATACACCTCATGTATGTGCCAACTCATCAACCACTTGTCTCAACCATGTACCTCAACCATACACCAAGTGCATATACCAATATAACCATAAACATTTCTCTAGCAATACATCACACTATCCATAACCAAATACCATAAGCCCTTACATCAAACCATGTGCCACAACCTCATTGTTATGTAGCCTCAAGATAAACCAAAAACTTCAACAACACATCACAACCAAAATACAAATACCCATATGCCAAATACCAACAACAAAATACCAATTTCATCCTTCAACAAATCTGATATATGCAACAATAACGAATATCCAATACCATCTAAAGAGATAAACCCTAGCTCACAAAAGATACCTCAAACAATATGTGATATATCTCTCATAAATAGACCCCAACCATGTTGTTGCCGCAATTTTTCTGCCGCATTTTTCTGCCACGATTTTTCTGTCGCACGTTTTCTCCTGCACTTTTTCTGCCACAAATTTTCTGCCGCACTTTTTCTGCCGTGATTTTTCTGCTGCACTTTTTCTACCGCAATCTTTCTGTCATGCTTTTTCTGCCGCACTTTTTCTGCCACACTTTTTCTTCTGCAATTTTTCTCTATCAATAATACCTTCCCAAATAACCTTTCACAAAAATAGATATTCGATGATATTCAAGTGTGATTAAATGCAAGAGCCTTTCCTCTTATTTATACTTTCATGTAGCATCCCACTTTCCTTATTTTAGGTAATAATCCATTAACTTTATTCTTTAAATAATTTCTTTTGCAAACACTTTGACTTTTGAGGGCTTCTAGATGACTCATGAGTGTTCTCCAACTTCACATGGCCATAACTCCCTAACCGTGAGGATTTATGTGACATTTCACATACCATCGTAAATAGCATGACATTTACTATCCATCTATAATAGTATTTCCTGCAAATATATAAAAAATCATATCATTATCCATCAAACAAACCTGGGTCCATTACCCAAACTTGGGTTCTCCAACTTCTCATGGCCATAACTCTCTAACTGTGAGGAGTTATGTGATGTTCCACATACCACCAAAAATATAATGATATATACTATCCATCTAGAATAGTCTTACATTCAAATATAATAAAACTCATACAATTATACTTGAAACAACCCTGGGTCCATTACCCAAACCTTTGTGCTACCAGAATTCTCTACCAGACTTTCTCCAAGGGTTGACATAAATCACTAAGGGTTGACATCAATCTAAAATATCACTCTCCCATGGTTGACATCAATGAAAACCAAAAATCCATACCAACTCTCCATCAACCTAAGCCAATTGTCTAACAAAAGTTTGTAATTAGTTTCAAATTTGTCTTTGTCTAGAGGATCATTTTAATGTTGAAAGCGACAATAAAAGAGAGAGTGATTATCATGCAGAGTCCAATGTTGGTGAAGAGGGGGAAGGTGGATCAAGGGGGGATTATCAAGAAACCGAATATTACACAGCTATGTCCACCTATCACTCATATGTTGCTGATGAATTTCCTTGGGAACTGTATATTGAAGAAATGACCCTCGAATGATGCTCAGGTCTTAAAAGAAGGATGTGGAATGATTTGAGGTTCTTGGATATCCCTCGAGAGAGAAAGAAAATATTGGAGATTGTTTTTCATTCTTTGCAGAACTTTATGGATGCATATCAAAATATGGGGCCAACAACTGATAGCTTCATATATTTGATGAGAAGACGAAAGTCGGATGTGATGGGCCCTGATAAATGTGAAGTAGTAAAAAGTAGAGTTTCAAAAGATGATGCATTTTCTATGTTCAATTTCAAGGAGGTTCTAAAGAAAAATGTTTTGAAGGTGCAGTATTTTAAGCACCCCAACATTGCAAGACATATTTATAATAGATTTTTGGCAGCATATGGGAAGTTGTCTTCAAATGATGAGGTTCCACATTACTTTGCTAGAAACTTTATACAATGTTTTTCATGGGCATGTGCCTTGATTATACCAACCTACTATCCAAATGTTATGGGGATGGTAAAGGATGAACCTATGATTGAAAAGGGGAATATCGAAATGAATCATTGCAAAGGCATTTGTGACCTTTGGTATCTCTCCCAATAGGGGATTTTTATTCACATTCAGAGATGCAAGCTACATCATATGCTGGAAATGAAGCCAGGAATAAATTCAAAGAAAATTTAGAATCATTTTTTTATGGTGTTGATGCTTATTTGAACTGTGAGAGAGATCATGCCAATTTTCGGGCCAATTTTGTTTACAAAACAAATGAGGAGATAGATTCCATGTCCATAGAAGATATATGGGATTATGAAAAAAAAATTCACAATGGTTGGAAGGAGTTAATTCTTAATGACGAACCAGACACTGGATTGGTATGTGTTACAGTTAGTAAATGTTTCATGCATTCAAGGATAGTTATCTTGTAATTAGATATAGATACATATCATTGTATCTTTACAAATAATTGATTTGTTATCTTCATTAATCATTGTTTGGTCAAATTTGGATGCGATGAATCAGGTATGTTTTTAAAAATATCTATATATGATCAATTAAGTTGTCCAATTTTCACACCTTGTTGAGGAATCAATACAAGAAATTTATGCTTTTCTATTAATGTGAACATGTTGAACTCTAAAATTCTTATTTGCGTTTTTCACAAATTCCATTTCCATCTCCAAATACTTGGGCAAGATTATCGCAATTTTGATTGGGAGATTTTGAAGAGGGTGGCAGTTCACAAGTATAATTGCATTGTGAAAACAAATTTAGTTATATGAAATTTGCAATGTCATTCAAATTATTAATTTAAAAGAAAAATGTCTTACAATATATAATTTATCGAATATGAGGATATGGTGGGTAATACCATGTCTCAACCCACTATGGGATTTCCATCCTCTTGCGTTATTGATGATATTGAGGTTGGGATATCACAGGTATTACATGTTTCAAAATTTAAAACTACTATTTCATATGTTAATCATTTAATTTTAATTTGAACAAATTTGTTTTAGTAATATTAATTATGTAAGTACTTTCCTTTATGGATATGTACAAATTTCAAATGTATTATAGGGAAACATGGAGAAGAGACTTCTTGAGACTATGCTTGAAGAGGATGTGGAGAAGAGAATGACATAGATGGGGCATGAAGAGGATGCATCCATACCTGAGAAGGATGTGTGCATTCATGATGATGCTTAAATGTATGTACATTGCACATTTGTGAGTTTTAGTTTATTTTTATGTTGTTATTTTAACATATAAATGTTTCAATATTTTTTGTGTTGGACATGCTTACTTTTGTTTCGACATTTTTCAATTTTTTTAGTTACATTACATATTGCACATGATGCAAAACTTCTCTTCTAATTGTTTTCCTTTTTAATGATGCATGTGCATAATATAACTTTCCGAGTTGCCTTCCTTTACATCAATGGTTTAGATTATGTACTTAGTATTTAGACCAAGATGCATTTACTATATTAGGTTAGTATTGTTTATTTCACATCAATCTACATATGTTCGATGCTTTAGTTTAATATATACTTTAGTTTAATATATGCTTTAGTTGAAAAACATAAATAGGATAAATATCCATTCCTCCACATGAATTGTTTATCTAATATATAGCTACAACTTCTAGACACAAATACATGCAATATCTTGTTTTCTCCTCACTATTGTTTCTTGCACAACAACTTACAACTTTTCGAGGCTTTACTCAGTAGTTGAAATATGTACTTGTTGAAAAAATGAAGTTTTGTTTGATCAACTTTTTAATTAATCCTTTTCTATTCATARAAGGGTTACTCAACCTATGTCTATATAACATTTCAACTGTTTGATTAGTCATTTTGAAATATAGAACTCCTATATAAGTTTATCATCTTCTAAAATTGTATATATTTGGGGGGRAAATGGGGAAGGTTCAACCTCCCTTTATATATTTGAGTATTTTCAAACTCTTAACTAGTTGCTTACCAAGCACGAACTAGATTTTCTATATTTAAAAATATGTTAGATACATTCAATCTTATTTATGTTTAGATCATGATGCACACAATTTTGAAATCTAGCATTTTATTATATGATAACATAATATATCTCACATCAGAAAGAGGGAAAATTCTAAATTTTCTTGGATTTAAAAATATGCTAGATACATGATCTTATTTAAGATTATATCGTGAGCATGAACTAACTATTCTATATTTAAAAATATTCTTACATGATCTTATTCATGTAAGAATGGAATAATATGGATATTTTTTCTTTTTGCATGCAACGAAGTAAATTCATTCTTGGGGTATTGTCAAACTCTTAAATTATTTATTACTAACCACAAACCAACATTTCTAGATTTACAAATATGCTATGTACACATGATCTCACTTATGTGTATATCATGATGCAGGAATATTTGATTGAGCATTTGATTATCTGCAATATAAATACATCACATCTAGGAAGAGGAAAGATTTATGGTTTCTGAAGAATGACTTAATACATGTACATATTATTTTTTCTACATGTACATCTAACTGAATTCATTATTTGTGTATTAATATACTCTTAACAATAATTTGTTACCAATCTCACACCAACATTTCTCTTTAAAAATATGCATGTATATATGGTCAAGTATTTATCTTTATATCATGATGTATATGAATTTTTGAAAGAGCATTTGATTATATAAGAATATCTATTCCAATGTAGAAAGAGGAGGCATGCATTTTCTTGGAAGAATGGCTTAATATGGAGATTTGTGAACTTTCTACATACATCAGCGAGTTCATTTTCAGGGTATTATCTAACTCTGAACACTAAAATTGGTTACCAAGAACACAAATTTTCTCTTTAAAAATATGGTAGATATGATCTTACTTTGTTTCGATCATGTAGGAAATTTTGAAAGAAAATTTGGTTATAATATGAGAACATATAAACCATAGCACAAAATTAAATATTTATGCAAACAATGGCATAATACGGAGAGTAACTGTTTTGGAATTTTGAGAACTTATTGATGTAATTTTGGTTTAGAAAAAAAATGTCGACAAAGTATAATGAAACAAGAACAATAATGTTAGATCCGTGGAAGTCTAGTTGGGTATGTTATTCTTTCTCACATGGTTATGTTACTCTTGTTGATGTTTGGGTATGTTATTTTTTTTCATTTCTTATCTAATAAAGTTATATCTTTAAAATATTTGATAAGAAAGTATATGTTAATATGTGTTATTGTTTTTATTCTTATTGTTACAGTATTGTTTACATTCTTTGTATGTGTTATTAGTTTTTATTCGGTTTGGTACAATTATGTTTACATTCTTGGAAAAAGAGCATGAATGTGTGAAGCTGAAACTTCAACACCTTTGGTATGCCAATTTGTCTTGAAACATGATTTTTTTTTTATCTAAATATTATTTTAGAGGTCTGTGTACACTTTATTTTAAACATGTATATATTTCGTTTAAAATTCTTAAATTTTAAATTTATGAAATGTCGTTTTTTTAAGAGAACTATGTCAGAGATGGCTCAGAGTTGAGTTTTGGAGTTAAATGTTTTTTGTCTTTTAGTTTTATGTTATTGGCTTAACATTACTTTTGAACTTGTTTATTTGATTATGTAGCTACTGCAACTATGCTTCTTTTAGTATATATATGATATTTTTTGAACTCAAAATATCAATGTCTTGTTTGATTTTTGAAACTATATATATATTGAAAACTTGTTCTAGTATGTGGATCATGTTACATATTTTTCTAAATGGTTTATATTGTTTATGATGGTGAAAGGTAAAGTTATGGTCTATGATGGTGCTAAAATATCAATATTGTTTGATCTTTGAAACTATATATATATATATATATATATATATATATATATATATA
>JASDQU010013270.1:87966-102292 GCA_032191745.1 Picea mariana
GTTGTTGTTAGTTTTATCTCAGTTACTATGTATATTGTTGTTTATTTTTATATGCCAAATATGTTCCCAAAAGGGGATTCAAACTATTTGTAAAAATACCATATCAACAACATCATAAAACCAATATAGTAGAAAATTGTTTGATGAAGTATCTATACAGTAGAACAAGTGAAAAATTAAAGAAAAAAATAGTGGGGATATTTCAGTGATATTGGATCCTTCTTTCCTACCAACCTGAAGAGAGGTTTTGTTGTTCATGAGGGGTGAAGACAATATATTTCTCAGTGTTACATACAAAAGTAGAAGGAAGTGAGGGGAATAAAACATTTTTAAAGAGGAAGAATAAGTAAGGGAAAATGAACCGGAGGTTAGACAAGTGGAAAACATGGGTGATGCCAATGAGGAAAGGGGAATGCAGATCTTGGAGAGTTTAGCAGTTGGACAGAAACAACTTACTCAAATTATAAGTTAGATACTTGCCAACCAAACCAATCAGAATAATGGGAGTAACAATGGAGGAGGAGGGTCCAATGTGAATAATGGAGTCAGAAACAATAATGAGATTCTTGTACTTAAAAATATTAGGGTCCCTATGCATATTGGTGCTAGGACCACTAGAAGAATAGTCCCTAGATCTCTTTTACCCAATTTTTTGGGAAACAAGCATATGAAAAATCAAGGGAAACAAGTTCCAGGTGAAACTTTTCAAGATTATTTGAGAGAATATCAAGCCCTAGGGGATGAGTTTCAGGCAACCATGTCACTTCAGAAATTCTGCATAATCAAATACAGGAATAGACCAAGGGATCATAATAGGGGGAAACAGAATAAGGATCTAAAACATATGTTGGGGAAGATATCCATTCCTTCATTCAATGGGTGTAATAAGAGAACAACTAGGGCATGGGTACAAAAACTAGATACATAATTCCATCTCAATCCTATGATCGAGACCGAAGTGATCAAATTTTGTACTTTTCACCTTGATGGAGAAGCCCACCAGTGGTGGTACCATGGGTTGTTCACACTAGGACATTCAAATATCACCTCCCATTTGGACTTCACTCAAAACTTAATGGAGAGGTTTGATAAAAATGACCCAGATCTACATTTCAGAGAGTTAGCATAACTCAAACAAGAAGTATAATTAGATGATTACATCACAAAGTTTGAGAGGCTAGCATTGACGGTGTCAAACATATTGGAGCATAGGCTTGTCATGTTGTACATTGAGGGGTTGTTAGAACCACTTTGTAGTTGGTTCAAGGCTTTAAATCCTGATACCTTACAGGATGTTATTGTTAGGATGAGGGACATGGAGGGCGCAGTGCCTAAAACCAAATTTTTTTCCAAACTCTTTGTTCCACAAAATGGAAATGATAAGAAACCTTCTATGAAGGAAGGTACAGGTAAGGAAAGGTTGGATGAGGCTACAAGAAATGAGTTAAGGAGAAAGAACCTTTGTTTCCACTATAATGATCTGTGGGTACTAGGACATAGGTGTCATGGAAAGGGTCAAGCCCATTATATTGAGGTGCATTCATATTCTAATGAGGAGGAAGAGGAGCAGGAGGTTACTCCTGAGTAGGCAAAAGAGAAGAATGAAGAGATGGAGGAGAAGCTTAGTGAGGAGGCGAATGAGGTTGTTATAGCCTCATTATCAGGTACCCTAAGTTTCAACACCTTCAAAGTTAGAGAAGTCACAAGGGGATAGGGAGCCACGACCTTGATTGATGGTGGGGAAACCCACAAATTTATTAATGCAACCTAGGTGGCTAGGAGATGAGTAGCTACAGAGGAATTTTAGGGGTTCAAAGTAGTGGTGGCCGATAGATTTAATGTGTCATGCAGAAAGAAAATTTCTAGATTAGCTTTGACAATTGGTAACTACACCTTGACATAATACTTTTATGAGGTGGATGTGGAATATTCAGATGCAGTTTTGGGAGTTCAGTGGCTTCAAACATTGGGGGACATTATCTCAAACTAGAAACAAATGACCATGAAACTCTTCACACAATGAGGGAAAAAGGTTGTATTGCGAATCATGGTGAATAATGCTCCTAAAAGAGTATCAAACAAACGAATGGAATCCATATTCAGACATGAAGATGTAGTATATGAAACATAATTCTTTATTACGTCCCAGACAGATGATGAAGGAAGAAGGAACTATCATGTAGACATCCATGATTTATTAAGAAGACATGACAAGGTATTTGGGAATATACCTCTAGGGAGACCTCCTGGCAGGGGTTTTGAGCATGCCATTGAAGTTGAAGAAGGGGCCAAACCAGTGATCACCACCCCATATGGGCATCCAAAGAAGTTCAAAGATGAAATAGAAAAAATAATCAAGGATTTGCTTGACATGGGGCACATAACACCCAATTCCAGTCCTTTCGCTTCTTCGGTGGTCTTGGTTACAAAAAAGGATGAGACAATGTGTATGTGTATTGATTATTGGGCATTGAATAAGAAAATAATAAAAAACAAGTACCCTATACCCAGGATCGATAAGTTGGTAGATGAGATGGACAAAGCAATTTATTTCTCAAATATTAATCTTCGATCCAGATATCATCATATCAGAGTCCATGAGGAGGGCATTCACAAAACCACATTTAGGTGTCATTATGGGCACTATGAGTTCTTGGTCATGCCTTTCGGATTGACCAATGCACCTACTAATTTTCATTCATGCATGAATCACATATTCAGGAAGTAGTTGTGCAAGTTCCTATTGGTATTGTTTGATGATATCTTGATATATAGTAAGACTTGGGAGGAGAATTTGGCGCACTTGGAGGAGATTCTGAGAATTATGGATGAGTATCCCTTATATGCCAAGGAATATAAGTGAAAATTTGGTGTGACGTAGATTCTCTACTCGGGGCATATAGTTAGCACACAGGGAGTGCAAGTTCAAAGGGAGAAGATACATGCTATTCTAGATTGGCCAACACCTAAAAATATCACACATTTGTGAGGGTTCCTTGGGATCTATTGTTACTATAGGCACTTTGTGTTAGGATTCTATTAGTTGACTTCCCCTCTTAAAGATATTATGAAGAAAGAGGATTTTTATTCGACAGAAGAGGCCTAGAAGACCTTTGATAAGATGAAGGAAGTGGTGAGTTCTTGATCCATTTTAGCACTTCCTGACTTTACTCGGTCCTTTGTGTTAGAGTGTGATGCATTTGGTGTGGGAATAGGAGCGGTTTTGATGCAACAGAAGCATCCTATTGCATATGAGAGTAGGAATCTCTCTTCCATCGAGAGACTTTATCCCATATCTGACAAGGAAATGATCACCATCATGCATGCATTGGAAAAATTCAGACAGTACCTAGTAGGTGGGAAGTTTGTGGTCAAGACTGATCACAACAATTTGAGGCACTTCTTAGGGCAAAGGGATATTAATGAAACGTAGTAGAAATGAATCAATAAATTAGAATCCTATGAATTTGATATTGAGTACGTCAAAGGAAAGAACAATGCAGTTGGTGATGCTCTATCTAGAAGCTCAGAGTTGCGCTTGTTATCATAGATATCTGCAGATTGGAAATCCGAGCTCATGGTGGATTATTCCAAGAGGAAATTTTCTTATGAGGTGATGGATAACATCATGTAGGATGACAGGTACAAGGTGGTATATGATATCATCTACTACAAGTATCACATATACTTGGTTCCAGAGTCCAAATTAAAGGAAAAAATTATGAAATCCATGCATGACACACCTTTAGCTGGGCATCCAAGATATTTCGAGACATACATGAAGATCAAAGAGAGTTTCTCATGGAAGGGCCTCAAAGATGATATATTGAGACATGTGCAAGAGTGTGTGACTTGTCAGTAGAATAAGTCAGAGAAGATCCACCCTGCAATATTACTTCAGCCACTACCCATTTTAGAGCATAAATGGGAGAACATATCCATGGAATTTATCATAGGGATCTTGAAGACATGGGGATGAGAATGAACTATGTGGTGGTCGATAGGTTGGCCAAGTTCACTCATTTATTTTCCATATCCTCAAAGTACAAGGCAACACATGTAGCCAATTTATTCTTAAGGGAGATATTAAAGCTTCATGGGTTGCTGAAAAATATTGTTAGTGACAGGGACAATCGATTTCTGAGTGATTTTTGGTAGGATTTTTTCAGGCTCGTAGACACAGAGTTGACTCCTAGTATGATTTACCACCCACAAAAACATGGCCAAACAAAGATAGTGAAAAATGGCTAGAGGTGTATTTGTGTAACTACGTGGCCTGGAAGTAGAAGACATGAGTTAAGTGGTTACATTTGGGTGATAATTGTTATAACACCACTTATCATATTTCTGTGGGGATCTCACCTTCTAGAGCATTATATGGATATGATGCCCCATCTTTTGTAGACTTGGAGTTTTGGGACAATAGGGATCCTAAGGACAAAGACTGGATTTAGGAGAGCCAAGACATTCTTAAGGCTCTTAAGGATAACCTCCAGACAACCTAGAACCAAAATAAGATATATGCATATAGGAACAAGGTCGAGCGCACCTTCAAGGTAGGGGACCTGGTGTTTCTCAATATGCAACCATATAGATAGTATTCTATGAAGAAGAGTGGTGTAGAGAAACTTAAGCCATGATTTTATGGGCCTTAGAGGGTGACCAGGAAAGTTGGTGAAGTGTCTTATGAGTTGGAGTTTCCAGAATGGAGTAATATTTATAACGTGTTTTACGTCTTGTGTCTAAAAAAGAATTGGGGCAACACATCACAACTTTAGTAGAACTACCTCCATTCAATGAGGAGGGGAAACTAGTACTAGTTCCTAAGGAATTATTGGAGGTTTGGGAAAATAAGATTTGGAACAGGGTAACTCGAGAATATCTGGTCAGATTGTGAGAGTTTCCTGCAGAAGATACCACTTGGGAGAGTGAACAAATTTTGCAGCACCTGAATTTGCAATTGCTTGGGGAAAATCAATCTTGGGAAGGGAGGACTTCCATGTCCCCTTATGAGTGATCATTGGACTTAGACACAGTAGCCTAAGTGATTCATGTAGGATATAGTCCATAAGAAGGGAATTTATTAATTATTTAATGTCCTAATGGGAACGTTCCTCACAAAATGACAATGGATAATTAAAAGGGGGAAAAAGGGGAAAAGTGCGTAAAGTGACTTACGAAGAATATGAAACATGACTTAAATTGATTAAAAGGTAAAAGGGATGCAAAAGAGCCAACAAAGANGCTCCTTGTGGCTTTAGAACTGTTGGTACATAAACCCTAGGAGAAATTTTCTGAGATTGGATTCAGTGGTGAGACCATATACCCTAGCTGTTCATAGGGAAGAGATCATTCAGTTTTCTCCAGTGTGCTTCATGTGGATCATCATTTCATCTTTCGGTAGCCAACTTTTCTTTATATGAGACTGAGTTTCATTGTGTGTGTGGTTTGGCGGTGGAGTCTTGTTTTCATAAGACGTTTTTTTTTGAAAAGGCTGAGTTTTCTCCCATTTCCAGTCCCATCTCCTCATTGGGGGTTAATTTCCTCTCCATGGGATGAGTTTGGGTTGAAGGGGATGATTTACCACTTGTTGGGCGAGTTCCCTAGGTTAAGAGTCTTATTTTGGTCTTTGTCACTCCATTGTGGGTTAAACCTCTATGTTGGTATGAAGAATCACTATTTGCAGGTTGAGATTCACATCTGGACAACGTTTATTCAGTGGGTGGACGTTTTCATGTGGTGTGGAGGAACAACTTTTTGGGAGTTGAGTTCTGGAGGGAGTATTCCCCTTTTTTGGGTTGTATCCTTTGTTGTAGACACTGAGTTGATTGTGGGAGGTTGAGTTACCTCTGTGGGAGGAATCTTCTACAAGATTGGACAAGGACCTTACCTTAAAACAACTGTTCCTTCATCTTTTCCACTGTTGCAGCAACAACACATCTCCAAGATGTCTATTTCTTATTTACTATTGTACATCCATCTATCTACAAGTCAGGAAGTAATTTCATTGCTTGTTGTTGTAATATGGAGGAAACTAATGAATTATTCCAGTGATGTATCAGCCAATCCAAGAATTAAATAGAAGTTAGATTTATTCTATATATATTGTAGTTAATTTTATCTCTGCTACTCTATATATTGTTGTTTATTTTTATATGCCAAATATGTTCCCAAAAGGGGATCCAAACTGTTTGTAAAAATATCATATCAACAACATCATAAAACCATTACAGTAGAAAACTGTTTGACAAAGTATCTATATAGTAGACCAAATGAAAATTAAAAAAAAAAAATAGTGGGGATATTTCGTAATTAATGTGTTGTGGATTTATGTAGCGAATTCCTTCTTATAATCTAACATTGGATTTTACTGGGTAATGTGTCAAATGTGAGGCAAACATCTAGCAACTTGGAATCTCTCAATCAATGTGCTTTGAAAAAGATACGAATGGTGTAGCAGAGTAGTGAGCTCAAGGTCAGCGAAGAGAAAAGAAGAGAGTATAGGATATAGAAATCAATATTTATGTGGACGATAATCAATATGCCTTTTACCATGATGAAAAACCACACCAACGAATATGTTCAAGCTCAAGCAGAGTCAAACATTCAGTAAATAGAGCATGCACACAAAAAAAACTATGGAGATGTTCAACTCTTCTCCATATTCACATGAAACTGAAATTACAAAATACATGCTAAGAGATAACTCTTTAGAAAACTCCATCCTTCACCTACCTATTGAATTCAATCATACCTATCTTGTCTGTCAATTTAATATTCCTATCCTCTATCATATTTGGTCAAACAAGTAATGGAGGAATTACTCCATTTAATACTCCCCTTAATTTTGACCATTACAAAAATCAACAAAAACTATGCCTAAGTGTTGTCTCTGAAATTCAAAAGTATTTCTTCCCAATGGCTTGGTGAAGATATCTGCTAATTGTTCTTTTGAACCACAAAACTGTAGCATATTTCTACCATCATTGACAAGCTCGCAGATGAAATGATAGAAAGTGTCTATGTGTTTACTCTTGCGGTGTAACATGTGATTTTTAGATAATGCAATTGCTGAAATGTTGTCAAAAAATATAGGAGTTGGATCATTTTCTTCATGTGCAATATCATTAAGGATCCTTCTCAACCAAATTGAATGACATGCTGCTAAATTTCCCACCACATACTCTGCTTTGGCTGAACAAATTATGACGATGGGTTGTTTCTTAGAAGCCTATGAAATAAATCATGTACTGAAAAAAAATGCTTATCCTAGTGGTTGATCCACATAAACTTCTTCCTTTAAAAATCAATTTAGAAAGGTTGATTTTAACATCCATTTGATAGAATGGCCATTTTTTTTAGCTGCAACTGCCAAAACTGCTCTAACAGTATCCAAACGTGCTACTGGAGCAAATGTCTCTCCATATTCAATACCAGGTTATTGAGAAAACCCTTTTGCTATGAGTCTTGCCTTGTGTTTCTCTACTTTTCCTTTCTCATTAAATTTTTTCTTATACACCCATTTAACTCAAATGTTGGTTTTCCTTGTTGGAAGATCCACAAGATCCCATGTGTTGTTTATTTCAATTGCCTCAATTTCTTCATTTATTGCGTCAACCCATTTTTCTTCCTTGACTCCTTCAAATTATATTGGTTGATAGGATAACGAAGAAAAGTGTGCTTGTTGATCCATGTCATCATTTTTCTCATAAATTTCTCTCAAACTTCTTTTTCTTTGGTTCCTTATATCTTTTATAGTGGGATCTGAATCATTACTAGATGAAGAAGAATAATTGTGCTATCTTTGTTTTCCTTGGACTTTTACTTACAATATTGGAAGTCTTGGTGGAGAAGCTTATTGTTCTATAGCTTCCACCTGCTTATATTTTTGTATAGAAGGAATATGTTCTACAAGTATTTCACTTGTTTGGCTATCCCAAGATTTATCTTCTTGGAATTTCACATATTTTCTTACTATCAGCTTCTCAGTAATAGGATTATACATCTGATTTTCTTTAGACTATTCACTTTACCCCACAAATATACATTTTGCACTTCTATCATCAATATTTCTCCTTATATATTTAGGTACATGTGCATAAGCTACACAACCAAAAACTATAAAATGAGAAACACTAGATTTCATACCACTCCAGGCTTCTTGAGGGACTTGATCTTTCAGACTGTTGTTTCATGATAGATTTAAATTATAGACTGAGTGTGCCACTGCTTCACAGATCAATATTCATTTGACAAATTCTTGGCCTTTAGCATACTTTTGGCGATATTCATTGTTGTTTGATTCTTGCTTTTAGATACTCCATTCTGTCATGGAGTGTATATTGTGATAAAATGTCTCGTGATTCCATGCTTCCTAAAATATGTTGAAAATTCCTTGGAGTCATACTCACTTCCTCGATCTCATTTGAGTACTTTGATGTACTTCCCACTCTATTTCTCTTTCATGGATTTAAACTCTATGAATTTTTCAAATGTCTCTAATTTTGTCTTGAGAAAGTACACCGATGTTTTCCTGCTAAAATAATCAATGAATGTTAGAAAATAAAAGGTGTCTCCTATTGACCGAGTTTGCACTGGATCACAAATTTCTATATGCACCAGTCCAAGGTGTTTTTTTTCTCTGTAGGAAGCACTGGGAAAACTATCCCTTTGGTGTTTGGCCAAAATACAACTCTCATAGGAGTTTTTTTGTTCAATTATAATGGGAAAACCTTTGACCATAGACTTCTTCTGTAAAAGACTAAGACTACTAAATGATAAATGACCATATCTAAGATGTCACAATCAAGTCTCATACGAGCTTGATACATTTGGGCATATGATTGTGAAAGACTTACATTTCTCAAGACCAAAGGGAACATTCTATTTTTGGTCATTTTTATTGTGGCTATAATTTTCTTACTAGGTGATTTCTCCAAGTTTGTACACTTGGAACCCTCAAAAATGACCTTATAACCATGTTCATTCATCTAGCATACGCTCATTAAATTGTGTCTAAGACCAGGTACATAATAAACATCATAAATATCCTTCTTTTCATCGCTCTTGGTTAATACATAAATTATACCCTTGCCCACAACTTTCTTTTGATAATCATCTCCCAATTGAATTTGAGATATGACAGCGCTATCTAGAGTAGAAAAAATATATTTTTTACCTGTCATATGATTTTTGCAGCCATTGTCCAACAACAAGAGATCATGATTGTTGCTTGCTTCTTCTGTGACTTGACATGAAAAGAACATTGATTAAGACGTTCCTTCTTCAATGGTGGTAACATTTTCTCTTCCCCTATTCATATATGATTGCTTCTTTACGCATTCACTTTCGTAGTGACCAAATTTCTTGCAATAATAACACTGTATCCTTGATTTGTCAGTCCATCTTGGTTGATTAAAATTTCTTCCTCTCCCCCTTTGGTTAGGAGAGTGTCTTTGTCAATGTTATGAGTGTTCACTCCATTCTGAACATTCTAGCATTGGCCTATTTCTTGTTTGAGAGTGACCTCTACCTCTTCTACCTCTGCTTCTATTTCCTTGACCTCTGCCTCTGCTTATGGAGGCCTGAGACTGAAATGCATTCTCCAAAGATTCATTATTTTGACTGAACCTACTTTCATGGGTTAATAGAGATCCCATGAGTTCTTCAACTGTTAATTGTGACAGGTCTTTCGACTCTTCTATGGAGACCATGATCATATTAAACTTATCAAGAAGGCTTCGAAGTAGCTTCTCAACAACCTTTTTTTCTTGGATGTATTTTCCATGGGTGCACAACTGATTCATGATGCTCGTGACATGGGTAATAAAATGATCCAAAGAATCAAAATCCTTCATTTGAAGAGTCTCAAAACTCTTCCTGGGTGTCTGCAACTTTGCATTTTTTACTTTGTCAGTCCCTTGATAGGCTATTTCAAGAGTATCCCATGCCTATTTGGCATGTTCTGCTATTGCGAATTTCAGAAAAACACATTCCTCTAATCCTTGTTGGATGAGACATAGGTCTTTGATATCCTTCTTCCTGAGTTCTCCGAGGGAATTTATTTGTGCATTTGTCATTACTTGTAGATCTGTCGTATTTGGTTCCTAAAATCCATTGACAATTGCTTCCCAACAATCTTTAGACCAGAGGAAATTTTGCATCTTAATAGACCATACATATAGTTCTTACTCATTAAAATTGGACCTTGTGTGAGCATTGGACTGTTATTAGACACCATGTCTTATATCTTGACGAAATCCTACTCCTTGGTCGAAATTCGAAAAACCCTTTTTTTTCTGGATGCTCCTCTATTAAAATGGGAAAAAACCCAAAAATTTTCTTAGCATGGACACTCCTTTTCAACGCTTGGTCGGTCCCTGTTCACATTGTGAGCACGTCCAAAAGCCAAAATTTTATGAAGGAAGTGTGAAGGTTTTGGACGCTCCCTATATATGCGCTAGGGGGCATCCACCCTCTCTTCGATGCTCTGTATGCACATGTAGGGGTGTCCACCCTCAAAAAAATTATTTTTTTAAGAGTTTTTCCTCAAATCTCTATACTAGAACAATTTGGAAGTTGTTCCTCTTCATGTTGTGCCTGAAAGAAACTTGAAAGTTCTCTCCAACATCATTGACGAACAATCCCCTCTCTCTATATATAAACTTAAATCCATTTTGACTTCTAATTAAGTCAATAATATATATATATATATATATATATATATATATATATATATATATATATATATAAAGAAGAAATCAATATTAATTCTCTGGAATTTTCTCTCTATAAATGAATCTAAATTTAATATCTATTTAATTAACTAAAAAATAACACCCATTTTACTATAGCAATACTATGAGCCTAATTACATAAGAAGAAAATATATCAAACATAATATCATAAAGAGTATGTAATAAATAAAATACTATTTCAATTTATTTCAATTTATTTCAATTAAAACCAATGTTGTAATACTGAGTATTGTAATACTGAGTAGTTGTTGAGTTGTTGTTACATCAAATATCCATACAAATATTTTATGCTTTTACAATTTATCAATAAGAAAGAAAATATATCATCAAACATAGGATCATAAAGAGTATGTAATAAATAAAATACTATTTCAATTTAAAGTTAATTAAAACCAGTGGTGTAATACTGAGTAGCTAATGAGTTGTTACATCAAATATCCATACAAATATTTTATGCTTTTACAATTTATCAATAAAAAAGAAAATATATCAAACTTAGGATCATAAAGAGTTTGTAGTAAATAAAATACTATTTCAATTTAAAGTTAATTAAAACAAGTGTTGTAATACTAGTAGCTGTTGAGTTGTTGTTACATCAAATATCCATACAAATATTTTATGCTTTTACAACTTATCATATATTTTTCTGATTTTGTTTTGTTAAAGGATTCATTACATACACGCAATATAAATCACATATAATAAAAATTACTTTCGAATCATCAAGGTACATAGAAACATAGATCTACACAACTCTTTTTAAGTTTAATATAATATGATAATGCCATGGATAATATATAAGTACAATGTTTGTGAAGCACTTCCTCGGTTGTCTCAATTATATCTTCTCGGAGCGAAAGCAGCACATAACCTAGCTGGTCGTACTCTTCAATTTCTCACCAGCCTGAGCTCGTTTCTTCCCCGGAAAGTCTGGCTGGGAAAGAAATCAAGTTTGAACCCATGTCTCTTATTCTTTAATAGGGGAAGGTTCAAGGTTCTTAATCTCTTTTTTCCCTCCCCTTTCTTCCGTTGTGGGAAGGGGAGTAGGAAGCTACAAAGCCTTTTAGATAGACAGGTTTGTTCCCCTTCATGAGATTGGTTGGGCCTCTCACTGCCTACCCCATGGGTGAAGCACAATGTTTGTGAAGCAATTGCTGGGTTGGCTTAATTTATACCATTTTGCAACGAAAACATCAATAGTATTAGGCTCCATGATTTGAATCCCACAAGAATATTTTGGAATTTGTTCATTTTCCTAATCAGATTCCAACTATCATTTCAGAAGCTAGCTCAACGCTTAGAGAAGGTTTTGCAATTTTGTGGAGATACTAAATTCAAACTAGGTGATATATTTAAGAGTGCTCACTCCATAGATGTTCTTACCTATAATATTTCATTATATTCAATGAATGGGAATGGGATACAAGGGAAAATAATTATGGACTCCATACAGAGTGGTGGTCGTTCAGCTATATTGCAGTACATAGGGTGGGTCAACCGCAAGGATGATTTTATGGGCTAAATTCGTTCATGGGTTAATTTTTCATGGTTTTTCCAAAAATGAGATTCACTATTTTAAAAATGATTCGCTCAAATTCTATAGGAAAAAATTATTTTACCTTAAAAATAAACAAAATTTTATAAAATATAAAATCCTTAGAAATTGGAATATTTTTACAAAAATATCACCAATCATTTATAGTTGGCATATGAAGGATTAGTAAGATTCGCAAGGTTTCTACATTTTAAAATAAATTTCCATCCTTAAAATCATCCCTGTCATTATAGTTCCATGTTAGGACATTAGTTTTCAGTTCCATGTTAGGACATTAGTTTGAAAAACTCTAGATACTTGAATGCAGTAGAAGAGATTTTATACGAATTTTGACATGGTACTGATTGACCCTCTCCCTTTGATAGAAGCAACAATAGTAGAGTCACTCATGTTTTTAGCTCTGCTATCTGATCTAGCTAGTAGTCATCTAGTCTAGCTAGTAGTCACATTGATTGTATATTATGTTTTTTCATATCATGTTGATGTTGACCGTTATGTGATTTATAAAAGGTATTATTACTAAGACAATGATTAACATTATTGATGATTTTTTTTGTTTTTAAATTAAATTTGAGATGGATTTGTCATATAATATCTAACTTTGTTTTTAAAAAAATCTTTAAATTGTATCATGAACAGTTGGAAATTCTTTAAAAAACTTATAACCATTAATGTCATATAATGTTTAACTCTTCTATAAGGTGAATAGTTTATTGTCTAACAATATACAATATGTTGATTAAACATGCTTACAAGCAAAAATACATAAATATGATGACTTAAATTATTGTAATTTCAATAAATATATTTTTTTCATCTATTGTAATAATAATATTATGATACAATTATTCATTAAAGATAATGTTATTTTATTAGTTTTTATTATTTAAATATATTAGATGAGAAAGATATATTATAATTGTTTACTAAAATCAAAATTATTATATATATATATATTTTTTCCAAAGATTTTATTAATTTATATTATTCAACTATTATTATTTTTTTGTAAATTAGGGTTTGTATTAATTTCTGTCAAAAAATACAATTGTCTTTGATGCAATTAACCACATGGTTGTGGTGCCCTTGTGGGAAATCACGACTTCATTTGTCCAAAATCAAAGGTGGCAATAGTGCCCAGCTGGGAAACCACCGTTGCCAATGTCATGCAAATGTAGGTAAACTATGCTACGAGGCCACATAGGGCTGAAATATGTAACAATGTACAAGAAAACAGAGATAGATATGATGATCCAAGAAATAGAAAGCATGATAAAACATTAGAAACCTGGTCCTAGCCGTGGCCCTGCGAAAACATGTTTCGCCTGTGCTTTTCTTTTTCCACGGTCAGCCATGGCCTATTGAAGATCTTGAAGGAAAAACATTAGGGCATCCACTCTGCTCCAGTGGTCGGCTTCCCTGTTCTATGTGTCAAGCGTTGCCAATTTGATATCCTCCAGGTCTTTTTTCATAGTGCTCAGAGTATTTAGGAGCTCGGTTTGATCTTCACACCTAGCATAGGAAGGATTGGGGTGGGTGGAGAGCGGAGAGGAGAAGGAGGATCTCTGAGGGGAGGCGGGATGAGGGGTGGTGAGTGGCGGGTGAGGAGGGGAGGGTGAAAAAGAGGTACATTGAGGGGAAGAAGGAGGTGACGCGTAGACGAGCAAATTCCCAAGAAAATCGAACCCCTCGATCCTACATCTGTAGGGGTTCGAGAGGAGAGAGAGGTCAAGGGTGGGGTCACAGGGTGGTTGGTAATGGGTGGGCACAAATACAGGTTCCAAAGGAGGGGGGAAGAATGCTTCATGGGGAGCCAAAGGAGGTGGAGGGACCACTTCAAGGGGGTGATCGACATAGGCCTAAGGGGGGTTGACAACTTCACAAGGAGAGTCTAAGGTGGGTGGTTTCCTTCCCCGAGCCTCGTACCAGGCTGCTCCCTGCAATGGCTTGCCCCGGGGTGGCGGCATGATGAACAATGAGCTCCACAATAGAAAATAGAACTAGGAGAGGTCGC
>JASDQU010013270.1:102593-129180 GCA_032191745.1 Picea mariana
ATAATTAAAAGGGGGGGGGAGGGGAAAAGCGCCTAAAGTGACTTAGGAAGAATACAAAACATCACTTAAATGGATTAAAATGTAAAAGGGTTGCAAAAGAGTCAACGAAGAAATAAAAGGGAAAAAGGAGGGCACCCTCTCTCATTCTAGGTATTGAGATTTTTATAATTTTCATTGAGAGAGATCCTTGTGGCTTTAGAAATCTTGGGGTAGAAACCCTAGGAGAAATTTTCAGAGATTGTCTTCGATGGTGAGACCATCCACCCTAGTTGGTCATAGGGAAGAGATCATTTAGATCTCTTTAGTGTGCTTCATGCAGATAAATATTTCATGTTTTAGTAACGAAGTTTTCATTATATGAGACTGAGTTTTATAATGCCTGTGGTTGGATTTTATATTTGTAGAAGATGTTTTTCTTGAAGACGCCAAGTTTTCTCCCATTGATGGTCACATATCCTAATTGGGGGTTGAGTTCCTCTCTGTGGGATGATTTTGGGTTGAAGGGGAAAATTTACCACTTGCTGGGTGATTTCCCTAGGTTAAGAGGTCGAGTTTAGTGTTTGACACTCCATTGTGGCTCAAACCTCTATTATGGAATCAAGAATAATTGTTTACATGCTGAGATTCACATATGGGCAGAGTTTATTCAATGGATGGACATTTTGATGTGGTGTGGAGGCACCACTTTTTGTGAGTTTTTTTCTGGAGGGAGTATTCATGTCTTATCAGTTGCATCCTTTTTTGTAGACACCGAGATGATTGTGGGAGGTTGAGTTACCTCTATGGGACGAATTTTCTAGCATATTTGACAAGGACCTTACCTTAAAACGAGTGTTCCTTCATCTTTTCCACTATTGCAACAACAACATATCTCCAAGCTGTCTATTTCTTATTTACTGTTGTACATCCATCTATCTATAGGTATGGAAGTAATTTCATTTCTTGATGTTGTAATATGGAGGCAACTATTAAATTATTTCAGTGATGTATCAACCAAACCAAGGATTAAATAGAATTCATATTTATTCTATATATATATTGTTGTTAATTTTATCTCTGTTACTATGTATATTGTTGTTTATTTTTATATGCCAAATATGTTCCCAAAAGGGGATTCAAACTATTTGTAAAAATATCATATCAACAACATCATAAAACCAATATAGTAGAAAATTGTTTGATGAATGTTTGATGAAGTATCTATACAGTAGAACAAGTGAAAAATTCAAGAAAAAAATAGTGGGGATATTTCAGTGATATCGGATCCCTCCTTCCTACCAACCTGAAGAGGGGTTTTGTTGTTCATGAAGGGTGAAGACAATATATTTCTCGGTGTTACATACAAAAGTAGAAGGAAGTGAGGGGAATAAAACATTTTTGAAGAGGAAGAATAAGTAAGGGAAAATGAACCGGAGGTTGGACAAGTGGAAAACATGGGTGATGCCAATGAGGAAAGGGGAATGCAGATCTTGGAGAGTTTAGCAGTTGGACAGAAACAACTTACTCAAATTATAACTTAGATACTTTCCAACCAAACCAATCAGAATCATGGGAGTAACAATGGAGTAGGAGAGTCCAATGTGAATAATGGAGTCAGAAACAATAATGAGATTCTCCTACTTAAAAATATTAGGGTCCCTATGCATATTGGTGCTAGGACCACTATAAGAATAGTCCCTAGACCTCTTTTACCCAATTTTTTGGGAAACAAACATATGAAAAATCAAGGGAAACAAGTTCCAGGTGAAACTTTTCAAGATTATTTGAGAGAATATCAAGCCCTAGGGAATGAGTTTCAGACAACCATGTCACTTCAGAACTTCTGTACAATCAAATACAGGAATAGACCAAGGGATCATAATAGGGGGAAATAGAACAAGGATCTAGCATGTACGTTGGGGAAGATATCCATTCCTTCATTCAATGGGTCTAATAAGAGAACAACTAGGGCATAGGTACAAAAACTAGATACATAATTCCATCTCAATCCTATGATCGAGACAGAAGCGATCAAATTTTGTACTTTTCACCTTGATGGAGAAGCATGCCAGTGGTGGTACTATGGGTTGGTCACATTAGGAAATTCAACTATCACCTCCTACTTGGACTTCACTCAGAACTTAATGGAGAGGTTTGATAAAAATGACCCAGATCTACATTTCAGAGAGTTAGCACAACTCAAACAAGAAGTATAACTAGATGATTACATCACAGAGTTTGATAAGCTAGCATTGACGGTGTCAAACATATTGGAGTATAGGCTTTTCATGTTGTACATTGATGGGTTGTTAGAACCACGTTGTGGTTGGTTCAAGGATTTAAATCCTGATACCTTGCAGGATGTTATTGTTAGGATGAGGGACATGGAGGACGCAGTCCCTAAAACCAAAAAAATTTCCAAACTCTTTATTCCACAAAATGGAAATGATAAGAAACCTTCTATGAAGGAAGGTACGGGTAAGGAAAGGTTGGATGAGGCTACAAGAAATGAGTTAAGGAGAAAGAACCTTTGTTTCCACTATAATGATCTATGGGTACTAGGACATAGGTGTCATGGAAAGGGTCAAGCCCATTATATTGAGGTGCATTAATATTCTGATGAGGAGGAAGAGGAGCAAAAGGTTACTCCTGAGTAGGAAAAAGAGTAGAAGGAAGAGATGGAGGAGAATCTTAGTGAGGAGGTGAACGAGGTTTTTATAGCCTCATTATCAGGTACCCTGAGTTTCAACACCTTCAAAGTTAGAGAAGTCACAAGGGGACAGTGAGCCATGACCTTGATTGATGGTGGGGAAACCCACAAATTTATTGATGCAACCTGGGTGGCTAGGAGATGAGTAGCTACAGAGGAATTTTAGGGGTTCAAAGTAGCGGTGGCCGATAGATTTAATGTGTCATGTAGAAAGAAAATTTCTAGATTGGCTTTGACAATTGGTAACTACACCTTAACATAATACTTTTATGAGGTGGATGTGGAATATTCAGATGCAGTTTTGGGAGTTCACTAGCTTCAAACATTGGGGGACATTATCTCAAACTAGAAACAAATGACCATGAAATTCTTCACGCCATGAGGGAAAAAGGTTGTATTGCGAATCATGGTGAATAATTCTCCTAAAATAGTATCAAACAAACGAATGGAATCCATATTCAGACATGAAGATGTAGTATATGAAACATAATTCTTTATTACGTCCCAGATAGATGATGAAGGTAGAAGGAACCATCATGTAGACATCCATGATTTATTAAGAAGACATGAAAAGGTATTTGGGAATATACCTCTAGGGAGACCTCTTGGCGGAGGTTTTGAGCATGCCATTGAAGTTGAAGAAGGGGCCAAACCAGTGATCACCACCTCATATAGGCATCCAAAGAAGTTCAAAGATGAAATAGAAAAAATAAACAAGGATTTGCTTGACATGGGGCACATAAAACCCAATTCCAGTCCTTTCGCTTCTTCAGTGGTCTTGGTTACAAAAAAGGATGAGACAATGCGTATGTGTATTGATTATCGGGCATTGAATAAGAAAAATAATAAAAAACAAGTACCCTATACCCAGGATCGATAAGTTGGTAGATGAAATGGACAAAGAAATGTATTTCTCAAATATTAATCTTCAATCCAGATATCATCATATCAGAGTCCATGAGGAGGGAATTCATAAAACCACATTTAGGTGTCATTATGGGCACTATGAGTTCTTGGTCATGCCTTTCGGACTGACCAATGCACCTACTAATTTTCATTCATGCATGAATCACATATTCAAGAAGTAGTTGTGGAAGTTCCTATTGGTATTGTTTGATGATATCTTCATATATAGTAAGACCTGGGAGGAGCATTTGGCGCACTTGGAGGAGATTCTGAGAATTATGGATGAGTATTCCTTATATGCCAAGGAATATAAGTGAAAATTTGGTGTGACATAGATTCTCTACTTGGGGCATATAGTTAGCACACAGGGAGTGCAAGTTCAAAGGGAGAAGATATATGCTATTCTATATTGGCCAACACCTAAGAATATCACACATTTGTGAGGGTTCCTTGGGATCTATTGTTACTATAGGCACTTTGTGTCAGGATTCTATTAGTTGACTTCCCCTCTTAAAGATATTATGAAGAAAGAGGATTTTTTTTGGACAGAAGAGGCCTAGTAGACCTTTGATAAGATGAAGGAAGTGATGAGTTCTTGATCCATTTTAACACTACCTGACTTTACTCGATCCTTTGTGTTAGAGTGTGATGCATCTGGTGTGGGAATAGGAGCAGTTTTGATGCAGCAGAGGAATCCTATTGCATATGAGAGTAGGAATATCTCTTCCATTCAGAGACTTTATCCCATATATGACAAGGAAATGATCACCATCATGCTTGCATTGGAAAAATTCAGACAGTACCTGGTAGGTGGGAAGTTTGTGGTCAAGACTGATCACAACAATTTGAGGCACTTCTTAGGGAAAAGGGAGATTAATGAAATGTAGCAGAAATGATTCAATAAATTAGAATCCTATGAATTCGATATTGAGTACGTCAAAGGAAAGAACAATGCAGTTGGTGATGCTCTATCTAGAAGCTCAGAGTTGCACTCGTTATCAAAGATATCTGTAGATTGGAAATCCGAGTTCATGGTGGATTATTCCAAGAGGAAATTTTCTTTTGAGGTGATGGATAACATCATGTAGGATGAAAGGTACAAGGTGGTATATGATATCATCTACTACAAGGATCACATATACTTGGTTCCAGAGTCCAAATTAAAGGAGAAAATTATGAAATCCATGCATGACACACCTTTAGTTGGGCATCCAGGATATTTCGAGACATACATTAAGATCAAAGAGAGTTTCTCATGGAAGGGCCTCAAATATGATATATTGAGACATGTGCGAGAGTGTGTGACTTGTCAGTAGAATAAGTCAGAGAAGATCCACCCTGCAATATTACTTCAACCACTGCCCATTTTAGAGAATAAATGGGAGAGCATATCCATGGAATTTATCATAGGGATCTCAAAGACACGGGGATGAGAATGAATTATGTGGTGGTCGATAGGTTGACCAAGTTCGCTCATTTATTTTCCATATCCTTAGAGTACAAGGAAACACATGTAGCCGATTTATTCTTCAGGGAGATATTAAAGCTTCATGGGTTGCTGAAAAATATTGTTAGTGACAGGGATAGTCAATTTCTAAGTGATTTTTGGTAGGATTTTTTCAGGCTCGTAGACACAGAGTTGACTCCTAGTATGATTTACCCCCCACATAAACATGGCCAAACAAAGATAGTGAAAAATGGCTAGAGGTGTATTTGCGTAACTACGTGGCCTGGAAGTAGAAGACATGGGTTAAGTGGTTACATTTGGGTGAGAATTGTTATAACACCACTTATCATATGTCTGTGGGGATCTCACCTTTTAGAGCATTATATGGACATGATGCACCATCTTTTGTAGACTTGGCGTTTTGGAACAATAGGGCTCCTAAGGACAAATAATGGATTTAGGAGAGCCAAGACATTCTTAAGGCTCTTAAGGATAACCTCCAGACAACCTAGAACCAAAAGAAGATATATGCATATAGGAATAAGGTCGAGCACACCTTCAAGGTAGGGGACTTGGTGTTCTTGAAGATGCAACCATATAGCTAGTATTCTATGAAGAAGAGTGGTGTAGATAAACTTAAGCCATGATTTTATGGGCCTTATAGGGTGACCAGGAAAGTTGGTGAAGTGTCTTATGAGTTGGAGTTTCCAGAATGGAGTAATATTTATAACATGTTTTACATCTTGTGTCTCAAAAAGAATTGGGGCAACACATCACAACTTTAGTATAACTACCTCCATTAGATGAGGGGGGGAAACTAGTACTAGTTCCTAAGGAATTATTGGAGGTTCGAGAAAATAAGCTTTGGAAAAGGGTAACCCGAGAATATCTGGTCATATTGAGAGAGTTTCCCACAGAAGATACCACTTGGGAGAGTGAACAAA
Source organism: Picea mariana (assembly GCA_032191745.1). Lineage (NCBI taxonomy): Eukaryota > Viridiplantae > Streptophyta > Pinopsida > Pinales > Pinaceae > Picea > Picea mariana. The sequence continues at coordinate 108,580 of JASDQU010013270.1, forward strand.
TTTTGCAACACCTGAATCTGCAATTGCTTGGGGAAAAGCAATCTTGGGAAGGGACGACTTCCATGTCCCCTTCTGAGTGATCATTGGACTTAGACACAATAGCCTAAGTGATTCATGTAGGCTATAGTCCATAAGAAGGGAATTTATTAATTATTTAATGTCCTAATGGGAACGTTCCTAACAAAATGACCTGGATAATTAAAAGGGGGAAAAAGGGGAAAAGTGCCTAAAGTGACTTACAAAGAATACAAAACGTGACTAAAATTGATTAAAAGGTAAAAGGGTTGCAAAACAACCAGCACAAAAATAAAAGGGAAAAAGGAGGGCGCCCTCTCTCATTCTAAGTATTTATATTTTTCTAATTTTCATTGAGAGCTCCTTCTGGCTTTAGAACTATTGCGACATAAACCCTAGGAGAAATTTTCTAAGATTGGATTCAATGGTGAGACCATCTACCCTAGTTTTTCATAGGGAAGAGATCATTCAGTTTTCTTCAGTGTGCTTCATGTGGATCATCATTTCATCTTTCAGTAGCTAAGTTTTCTTTATATGAGACTGAGTTTCATTGTGTGTGTGGTTGGGTTTTATCTTTGGCGGTGGAGTCTTGTTTTCATAAGATGGTTTTTTTGAAGAGGCTGAGTTTTCTCCCATTGCTAGTCGCATCTCCTCATTGGGGGTTAATTTCCTCTCTATAGGATGATTTTGGGTTGAAGGGGATGATTTACCACTTGTTGGGCAAGTTCGCTAGGTTAAGAGTCTTATTTTGGTCCTTGTCACTCCATTGTGGGTTAAACCTCTATGTTGGTATGAAGAATCACTATTTGTAGGTTGAGATTCACATCTGGACAATGCTTATTCAGTGGGTGGACGTTTTCATGTGGTGTGGAGAACAAATTTTTGGGAGTTGAGTTCTGGAGGGAGTATTCCCCTTTTTTGGGTCGTATCCTTTGTTGTAGACACCAAGCTGATTATGGGAGGTTGAGTTACCTATGTGGGATGAATCTTCTACCAGATTCGACAAGGACCTTACCTTAAAACGACTGTTCCTTCATCTTTTCCACTGTTGCAGCAACAACACATCTCCAAGATGTCTATTTCTTATTTACTATTGTACATCCATCTATCTACAAGTCAGGAAGTAATTTCATTGCTTGTTGTTGTAATATGGAGGAAACTAGTGAATTATTCCAGTGATGTATCAGCCAATCCAAGGATTAAATAGAAGTCAGATTTATTCTATATATATTGTTGTTAATTTTATCTCTGCTACTCTATATATTGTTGTTTATTTTTATATGCCAAATATGTTCTCAAAAGGGATCCAAACTACTTGTAAAAATATCATATCAACAACATCATAAAACCATTACAGTAGAAAATTGTTTGACGAAGTATCTATACAATAGACCAAATGAAAATTTAAAAAAAAAAATAGTGGGGATATTTCGTAATTAATGTGTTGTGGATTTATGTAGCGAATTCCTTCTTATAATCTAACATTGGCTTTTACTGGATAATGTGTCAAATGTGAGGCAAACATATAGCAACTTGGAATCTCTCAATCAATGTGCTTTGAAAAAGATATGAATGGTGTAGCAGAGTAACGAGCTCAAGGTCAGCGAAGAGAAAAGAAGAGAGTATAGGATATAGAAATCAATATTTATGTGGACGATAATCAATATGCCTTTTACCATGATGAAAAACCACACCGATGAATATGTTCAAGCTCAAGCAGAGTTAAACATTCAGTAAATAGAGCATGCACACAAAAAAAACTATGGAGATGTTCAACTCTTCTCCATATTCACATGAAACTGAAATTACAAAATACATGCTAAGAGATAACTCTTTAGAAAACTCCATCCTTCACCTACCTATTGAATGCAATCATACCTATCTTGTTTGTCAATTTAATATTCCTATCCTCTATCATATTTGGTCAAACAAGTAATGGAGGAATTACTCCATTTCATACTCCCCCTTAATTTTGACCATTACAAAAATCAACAAAAACTATGCCTAAGTGTTGTCTCTGAAATTCAAAAGTATTTCATCCCAATGGCTTAGTGAAGATATTTGCTAATTTTTCTTTTGAACCACAAAACTGTAACATAATTCTACCATCATTGACAAGCTCGCAGATGAAATGATAGAAAGTGTCTATGTGTTTACTCTTGTGGTGAAACACATGATTTTTAGATAATGTAATTGTTGAAATGTTGTCAAAAAATATAGGAGTTGGATCATTTTCTTCATGTGCAATATCATTAGCGATCCTTCTCAACCAAACTGAATGACATGCTGCTAAATTTCCCACCACATACTCTGCTTCGGCTGAACAAATTATGATGATGGGTTGTTTCTTAGAAGCCTATGAAATAAATCATGTACCGAAAAAAAATGCTTATCCTAGTGGTTGATCCACATAAACTTCTTCCTTTAAAAATCAATTTGGAAAGGTTGATTTTAACATCCATTTGATAGAATGGCCATTTTTTTTAGCTGCAACTGCCAAAACTGCTCTAACAGTATCCAAATGTGCTACTGAAGCAAATGTCTCTCCATATTCAATACCAGGTTGTTGAGAAAACCCTTTTGCTATGAGTCTTACCTTGTGTTTCTCTACTTTTCCTTTCTCATTGAATTTTTTCTTCTATACCCATTTAACTCAAATGTTGGTTATCCTTGTTGGAATATCCACAAGATCCCATGTGTTGTTTATTTCAATTGCCTCAATTTCTTCATTTATTGCATCAACCCGTTTTTCTTCCTTGACTCCTTCAAAGTATATTGGTTGACAAGATAACAAAGAAAAGTGTGCTTGTTGATCCATGTCATCATTTTTCTCATAAATTTCTCTCAAACTTCTTTTTCTTTGGTTCCTTATATTTTTTATAGTGGGATCTGAATCATTACTAGATGAAGAAGAATAATTGTGCTATGTTTGTTTTCCTTGGACTTTTACTTACAATATTGGAAGTCTTGGTGGAGAAGCTTATTGTTCTATAGCTTCCACCTGCTTATATTTTTGTATAGAAGGAATCTGTTCTACAAGTATTTCACTTGTTTGGTTATCCCAAGATTTATCTTCTTGGAATTTCACATATTTTCTTACTATCAGCTTCTCAGTAATAGGATTATACATCTTATATTCTTTAGACTATTCACTTTACCCCACAAATATACATTTTTCACTTCTATCATCAATATTTCTCCTTATATCTTTAGGAACATGTGCATAAGCTACACAACCAAAAACTTTAAAATGAGAAACACTAGATTTCATACCACTCCAGGCTTCTTGAGGGACTTGATCTTTCAGACTGTTGTTTCGTGATAGATTTAAATTATAGACTGAGCGTGCCACTGCTTCACAGAGAAATATTCATTTGACAAATTCTTGGCCTTTAGCATACTTTTGGCGATATTCATTGTTGTTTGATTCTTCCTTTTAGCTACTCCATTCTTTCGTGGAGTGTATCTTGTGATAAAATGTATCTTGATTCCATGCTTCCTAAAATATGTTGAAAATTCCTTGGAGTCATACTCACTTCCTCGATCTCATTTGAGTACTTTGATGTACTTCCCACTCTATTTCTCTTTCATGGATTTAAACTCGATGAATTTTTCAAATGTCTCTAATTTTGGCTTGAGAAAGTATACTGATGTTTTCCTGCTAAAATAATCAATGAATGTTAGAAAATAAAAGGTGTTTCCTATTGACCGAGTTTGCATTGGATCACAAATTTCTATATGCAATAGTTCAAGGTGTTTTTTTTCTCTGTAGGAAGCACTGGGAAAACTATCCCTTTGGTGTTTGGCCAAAATACAACTCTCATAGGAGTTTTTTTGTTCATTTATAATGGGAAAACCTTTGACCATAGACTTCTTCTGTAAAATACTAAGACTACTAAATGATAAATGACCATATCTAAGATGTCACAACCAAGTCTCATATGAGCTTGATACATTTGGGCATATGATTGTGAAAGACTTACATTTCTCAAGACCAAAGGGAACATTCTATTTTTGGTCATTTGTATTGTGGCTATAATTTTCTTACTAGGTGATTTGTCCAAGTTTGTACACTTGGAACCCTAAAAAATGACCTTATAACCATGTTCATTCATCTGGCCTACACTCATTAAATTGTGTCTAAGACTAGGTACATAATAAACATCATAAATATCCTTCTTTTCATCTCTCTTGGTTAATACATAAATTATACCCTTGCCTACAACTTTCTTTTGATAATCATCTCCCAATTGAATTTGAGATGTGACAGAGCTATCTAGAGTAGAAAAAATATATTTTTTACCTGTCATATGATATTTGCAGCCATTGTCCAACAACAAGAGATCATGATTGTTGCTTGCTTCTTCTGTGACTTGACATGAAAAGAACATTGATTAAGACGTTCCTTCTTCAATGTTGGTAACATTTTCTCTTCCCCTATTCATATATGATTACTTCTTTACGCATTCACTTTCGTAGTGACTGAATTTCTTGCAATAATAGCACTGGATCCTTGATTTGTCAGTCCATCTTAGTTGATTAAAATTTCTTCCTCTCCCCCTTTGGTTAGGAGAGTGTCTTTATCGATGTTATAAGTGTTCACTCCGTTCTGAACATTCTAGCATTGACCTCTTTCTTGTTTGAGAGTGACCTCTACCTCTTCTACCTCTGCTTCTATTTCCTTGACCTCTGCCTCTACGTATGGAGGCTTGAGACTGAAATGCATTCTCCAAAGATTCATTATTTTGACTGAACCTACTTTCATGGGTTAATAGAGATACCATGAGTTCTTCAACTGTCAATTGTGACAGGTCTTTCGACTCTTCTATGGAGACCATGAACATATTAAACTTATCAGGAAGGCTTTGAAGTAGCTTCTCAACAACCTTTTTCTCTTGGAAGTATTTTGCATGGGTGCGCACCTGATTCACGATGCTCGTGACATGGGTAATAAGATGATCCATAGAATTCAAATCCTTCATTTGAAGAGTCTCAAAAATCTTCCTGGGTGTCTGCAACTTTGTATTTTTTACTTTGTCAGTCCCCTGATAGGCTATTTCAAGAGTATCCCATGCCTATTTGGCATGTTCTACTATTGGGAATTTCAGGAAAACATATTCCTCTAATCCTTTTTGGATGAGACATAGGGATTTGATATCCTTCTTCTTGAGTTCTACGAGGGAATTTATCTATGCATTTGTCATTACTTGTAGATCTTTCATATTTGGTTCCTAAAGTCCATTGACAATTGCTTCCCAACAATCTTCAGACCAAAAGAAATTTTGCATCTTAATAGACCATACATATAGTTCTTACTCGTTAAAGTTGAACCTCGTGTGAGCATTGGACTATTGTTAGACACCATGTCTTATATCTTGATGAAATCCTACTCCTCGGTCGAAATGGGAAAAAACCTTTTTTTTTTGGATGCTCATTTGTTAAAATGGGAAAAAACCCAAAAATTTTCTTAGCATGGATGCTCCTTTTCAACGCTTGGTCGGTCCCTGTTCACACTGTGCGCACGTCCAAAAGCCAAAATTTTATGAAGGAAGTGTCAAGGTTTTGGACGCTCTCTATATATGTGCTAGGGGGCATCCACCCTCTCTTGGATGCTTTGTATGCACATGTAGGGGTGTCCACCCTAAAAAAAAATGTTTTTTTGAAGAGTTTTTCCTCAAATCTCTGCACTAGAACAATTTGGAAGTTGTTCCTCTTCGTGTTGTGCCTGAAAGAAACTCGAAAGTTCTCTCCAACATCATTGACAAACAATCCTCTGTATATATATAAACTTAAATCCATTTTGGCTTCTAATTAAGTCAATAATATATATAAGCTTTCTTATATAAAGAAGAAATCAATATTAATACTCTGGAATTTTCTCTCTATAAATGAATCTAAATTTGATATCCATTTAATTAACTAAAAAATAACACCCATTTTACTATAGCAATACTTTGAGCCTAATTACATAAGAAAGAAAATATATCAAACTTAGTATCATAAAGAATATGTAATAAATAAAATACTATTTAAATTTAAAGTTAATTAAAACCAGTGTTTCTATAGCAATACTTTGAGCCTAGTTACATAAGAAAGAAAAGATATCAAACTTAGGAAAGAGTATGTAATAAATAAAATACTATTTACTGAGTAGCTGTTGAGTTGTTGTTACATCAAATATCCATACAAATATTTTACAATTTATCAATAAGAAAGAAAATATATCATCAAACATAGGATCATAAAGAGTATGTAATAAATAAAACACTATTTCAATTTAATGTTAATTAAAACCAGTGAATATATCATCAAACATAGGATCATAAAGAGTATGTAATAAATAAAATACTACTTCAATTTAAAGTTAATTAAAACCAGTGGTGTAATACTCAGTAGCTATTGAGTTGTTGTTACATCAAATATCCATACAAATATTTTATGCTTTTACAATTTATCAATAAAAAAGAAAATATATCACACTTAGGATCATAAAGAGTTTGTAGTAAATAAAATACTATTTTAATTTAAAGTTAATTAAAACGAGTGTTGTAAAACTAGTAGTTCTTGAGTTGTTGTTACATCAAATATCCATACAAATATTTTATGCTTTTACAACTTATCATATATTTTTCTGATTTTGTTTAGTTAAAGGATTCATTACATACACGCAATAAACTGATAAATCACATATAATAAAATTTACTTTCGAATCATCAAGGTACATAGAAACATAGATCTACAGAACTCTTTTTAAGTTTAATATAATATGATAATCCCATGGATAATATATAAGTACAATGTTTGTGAAGCACTTCCTCGGTTGTCTTAATTATATCTACATAACCTAGCTGGTCGTACTCTTCAATTTCTCACCACCCTGAGCTCGTTTCTCCCCCGGAAAGTCTGGCTGGGAAAGAAATCAAGTATGAACCCAAGTCTCTTATTCGTTAATAGGGGAAGGTTCAAGGTTCTTAATCTCTTTTTTCCCTCCCCTTTCTTCCGTTGTGGGAAGGGGAGTAGGAAGCTACAAAACCTTTTAGATAGACAGGTTTGTTCCCCTTCATGAGATTGGTTGGGCCTCTCACTGCCTGCCCCATGGGTGAAACACAATGTTTTTTGAAGCACTTGCTGGGTTGGCTTAATTTATACCATTTTGCAACCAAAGCTTCAATAGTATTAGGCTCCATGGTTTGAATCCCACAGGAATATTTTGGAATTTGTTCATTTTTCTAATCAGATTCCAACTATCATTTCAGAAGCTAGCTCAACGCTTAGAGAAGGTTTTGCAATTTTGTGGAGATACTAAATCCAAATTAGGTGATATATTTAAGAGTGCTCACTCCATAGATGTTCCTTCCTATAATATTTCATCATATTCAATGAATGGGATACAAGGGAAAATAATTATGGACTCCATACAGGTGGTGGTCGTTCAACTATATTGCAGTAAATAGGGTGGGTCAATCGTAGGGATGATTTTAGGGGCTAAATTTTGCTCATGGGCTAATTTTTCATGGTTTTTCCAAAAACGAGATTCACTATTTTAAAAATGATTCGCCCAAATTCTATAGGATAAAATTATTTTACCTTAAAAATCGCCAAAATTTTATAAAATATAAAATCCTTAGAAATTGGAATATTTTTACAAAAATATCACCAATCATTTATAGTTGGCATATGAAGGATTAGTAAGATTCGCCAAGGTTTCTACATTTTAAAATAAATTTTCATCCTTAAAATCATCTCTGTTGTTGCAGTTCCATGTTAGGACATTAGTTTTCAGTTCCATGTTAGGACATTAGTTTGAAAAACTCTATATACTTGAATACAGTAGAAGAGATTTTATACGAATTTTGACATGGTACTGATCGACCCTCTCCCTTTGATAGCAGCAATAATAGTAGAGTCACTCATCTAGCTAGTAGTCATCTAATCTAGCTAGTAGTCACGCTAATTGTATATTATGTTTTTTTATATCATGTTGATGTTGACCGTTATGTGATTTGATTTATAAAAGGTATTATTAGTAAGATATTGATTAACATTATTGATGATTTTTTTTCTTTTTAAATTAAATTTGAGATGGATTTGTCATATAATATCTAACTTTGTTTTTAAGAAATTCTTTAAATTGTATTCTGAACAGTTGGAAATTCTTTAAAAAACTTATAATCATTAATGTCATATAATGTTTAACTCTTCTGTAAGGCGAATAGTTTATTGTCTAACAATATACAATATGTTGATTAAACATGCTTACAAGAAAAAATACATAAATATGATGACTTAAATTATTGTAATTTCAATAAATATATTTTTTTCATCTATTGTAATAATAATATTATGATACAATTATTCATTAAAGATAATGTTATTTTATTAGTTTTTATTATTTAAATATTAGATGAGAAAGATGTATTATAATTGTTTACTAAAATCAAAATTATATATATATATATTTTTTTTTCCAAAGATTTTATTAATTTATATTATTCAACTATTATTATTTTTTTGTAAATTAGGGTTGGTATTAATCCCTGTCAAAAAATACAATTGTCTTTGATGCAATTAACCACATGGTAATGGTGCCCTTGTGGGAAACCACCGCGTCATTTGTACAAAATCAAAGGTGGCAACACTGCCCAGCTAGGAAACCACCGTTGCCAATGTCATGCAAATGTAGGTAAACTATGCTATGAGGCCACGTAGGGCTGAAATACGTAACAATGTACAAAAAAATAGAGATAGAGATGATGAGCCGAGAAATAGAAAGCATGATAAAACATTAGAAACCTGGTCCTAGCTGTGGCCCTGTGAAAACATGTTTTTCCTGAGCTTTTCTTTTTCCATGGTCAACCATGGCCTGTCGAAGATATTGAAGGAAAATCATCAGGGAATCCACTCTGCTCCAGTGGTTGGCTTCCCTATTCTATGTCTCAAGCGTTGCCAATTTGATATCCTCCAGGTCTTTTTTCATAGTGCTCAGGGTATTTAGGAGCTCGGTTTGATCTTCACACCTAGCATAGGAAGGATTGGGGTGGGTGGAGAGCGAAGAGGAGGAAGAGGATCTCTGAGGGGAGGCGAGATGAGGGGTGGTGATTGGGGGGTGAGGAGGGGAGGGCGAAAAAGAGAGACGTCGAGGGGGATAAGGGGTAGGTGACGTGTAGCCAAGCAAATTCCCAATCAAATAGAACCCCTCGACCCTACATCTGTAGGGGTTCGAGAGGGGAGAGAGGTCAGGGGTGGGATTGCAAGGTGGCTGGTAATGGGTGGGCACAATTATAGGTTCCAAAGGAGGGGGGAAGACTACTTCAGGGGGAGACAAAGGAGGTGGAGAGACCACTTCAAGGGGGTGATGGACATAGGCCTGAGGGGGGTTGACAACTTCACAAGGAGAGTCTGAATTGGGAGGTTTCCTTCCCCGGGCCTCGTACCAGGCTTCTCCCTGCTTTGGCTTGCCCTAGGGAGGCAGCATGATGAACAACGAGCTCCACAACAGAAAATAGAACTAGGATAGCTCACACTAGAGCTTAGTCACAGAACAAAGGGAAGAAAGAGCCCGAGAGGTTTGGCTCTGATAATTACAAGCGAACGAGTGAGGCGCAAGAGACCACATCATGACTATATGAACTGGCGGAAAAGGCTGGAGCTGAAATGACTAGGAAGACCCTCTGCATGGAACCATGAAGATGCACAAGGTGCATATCTTCCAGAGCGTGTGAGCTGCAGGGTGCGAATGAGAAGTGGAGGTTGGCGGCAGGTAGTTTAAAAGCTAGAGGTGACTGAGGAGGGGAGGTGGCGAAGGTCATACACCAGGTAGCATGTGGCCTGGTCTAGTGGCCTCGTCCCAACTGAAGGCTGTCATGTCACGGTGACACCCAATTTGAGATATTATTCAACTATTATAATATATTAAAATTATTTAGTTAAAATTAAATTATTAAATATAATAAATAATAATAAATTTTGATCTATACACTTTTACCAACTTTATAAATCTTTTATTAAAAAAGTATGTAAGTATTAGTTTGTCTTCTATTAAAAATGTATGTAAAAGTATGTAAGTATTAGTTGAATGTCCTATTAAAAGAAATGATAAGTATGTAAGTATAGGCTGATTTGTAATCTTACCTTCTACCTCAATTATATGGGATTATGCTATGCTTGTTGATCTTCCAATGTTGCATAAATCCTTAGAATATTTATGCCTGTGTCTTCCACCATAGTAGCCTATTGAATGTTGTACAATTTCTTCCTTTTGTCTTCTCTATGTGGGAAATATTTGTACATGTGATCTTCCCTACATTCCCAACATTTCATTAGTAGCCTTCCCCTTTTTTCTTAGGATTTTTCAATCTTGGATTCATTCATAACAGGTTGATTTTGTTGATATACATTAGGACTATTTCTTTTGAAAGGAAGTTTGAATCTCTTCCTACTCTAATTTGATTTCTACTTCTTCTTGTCCTTCGAAGACTTTTGAAAAATTTATCTTCCTTTTCCTTGATCATATAGGTACTTTTCCTTTCCAATGGTATCTACCAAAGTCTTTGGTTCATCAAGTTGAATTATATTTTTATAGAAATATTGTAGTCCACTTATAAACCTATATAATTTCACCTTCTCCTCTTTGATAAAACCCACATACCTGAGCAGTAACTCTAATAACAAAGAACTCCTACATCATCTTCTCATAATAGTGATATGAAATATAATGTTGGTGGAAGTATTTCTTGAATTTCTTCAAGAAATCATTTTCTAATGAGTGTGTTTGACTTGGTTTAGGTGGTCCCACCATATATAATATTTTTCATGTAAATGATATATGGAAATCTAAGCATCTAGGTTAGACGAGTAGCTATGCAATTGGAAATATTTTCTAATTCTGAGCAACCTAGTTTTATCATCATCTCCCCTTTTTCTCTTACCATCAAAGGTTGGTGGCTTAATATTCCTAAGATCTCCTTACAAATTATCAAACTCATATATTCTTTTTTAATAGCTAACTAGGGACACTTATGAGATGATCCTTGGCTCTTAATATCCATAAAATTTCCTGGATGAAAGATTAGGTGAGTAGTGATGTATTTGAGCTCTATTATCACTTATTGAGTGCCTATATCCTCTATACTTATACATCCTTACACGAGTTCTTCATTCTTCCTCATGTCTTGATCCTATTCCACTGTTCATTTATCTTTGCAGTTGGTTTAGGATTTGCAACAACTGAGTATTTATTTGATTTTTTTTCTCCTATGATCTTATTATCTTTTCATTGTCATCTCTCTAACTCTGTACTTCCACTCTTAGACTTCTCATAGTCTCTTTCGATTATTTTGGCTCCACCCTTCACTTATGTCCATTTTTGTTTGTCTCTTCATTGCCTAAACTGATATTTATCCCTTTTTCTTTTCTTTCATGGTTTGATCCAGGAGGATCTAGAACATTCACAGAGGTCCAGGGAGATCTAGAAATGCTTCGATCTCAAATGATCTAAAAAATGGTATTGTCTTGTAGAGCTCAACGATAACTTTGCAACAGTGCAAAAACATCCTCAAACAGCGTTCCTATGCAAAAGTTATGGTCCGTCAAAGTTTGGGTCAAACTGGGAAAAAGTCAAAGTCAAAAGGTCAAAGGTGACATGTGTCACTATTAAAATGGTGACACATGACATGACCATGCATCCACACGGTGATGATGTGGAAACACAATGAAGAACCGCATGGCACATCGTACCTCTGACTAGGAAAGTGACATGGCATTCATACCTACAAGTGGACTAATTATAAGCTGGCATGCGGTGACAAGGGGCCAATGAGAGGCTGTCACATGGCAACCTCCCATTAGTCTATTATGGATGAGTTTGTTTAAAATTTTGGTTTGGAGTCCAGAGGATCTAACCCGTCACTTGAAATATGTGCGTCTCTTGAAATATGTGGTTTTTAATATGACCGTTACATAATATTCACGGGGGGTTATACCTATCCCCGTGAACCTCTCCTTCGCGTGTGCTTTCGTTATAACATAAGGTTATATATAGTATGTTGGTTTATATATATATATATAAACCAACATACTATATATAACCTTATGTTATAACAAAAGCACCCGCGAAGGAGAGGTTCACGGGGATCGAACCTGTGACCTCCTCCACATATCATGAATGCCTTAACCGTTACACCAAGGGTGCCTCATTTTATGGGATTCCAACCAATAAACATTTAATGTGTTCCATGGAGTTCGAATGGGAAGTTTGGGATCGCACCCTATTTGATGGGCATAGATTTCCAAAGCCAGAAACACATCTCAAGGTTGCAAACACATCCCAACAAAGGCATAGAACCTGAGGTGGCATGGATCCCAAGGAGGAGGCATAGTACATAGTGTCTCAAAATGCATGTCAATAGAAGTTAAGTTTATGTGTTTCATAGATTTTTGTGCCATGAGGTACTTTGTCCAAACATAGGCATGCTTATACTCATTTTTCTCATTTTCTTCAAAGGAGCATGACTGTGATGTTATTTTTATGCTAGTATGTTTCCTTTGAAATTATTAGTCCATACTGTCATTAATGACTGCCATAGTGCATCATTTGGTGTGTATAGAAAGTAAAATTGAGCCAGTTTAGAATATGGTCAACTTTATACTCATTTTTCTCATAATTTCACAAGGAATTCAACAATATACTCTATTCTTGATTTTGAGTAGTGGAAGTGGAGAGTGACTTCAAATATGGCTTTGTAAGTCCACTTTGTATTGTAATTTGACATTTTGATATTGTGAGAAGCAGTCTCATCAGTTTGAAGGGAAATTGGAGATGAAATAAAATATGTCATCAAATATTATTTACTTGAGTTCTTTTATTTTGTGTTGTTTTATCTCATTATTCTTCAATTTATTCATCATTTATAAGGTTTTGGATAATAAGAACATCATCATTTTTCGTAAAATCACCTCAATACGATCAAGAATTATTGTTAATCAAGTTAGATGCTAAAATGAGTTTTTTTTTATGATTAAGATTCTTATCTAAGTATTTTTAGATCAAGTGGTATCATAACTCCAGTTTTGACATGTATTTGCAAGTTGATCTGATGAGGTTCAAGAATCAAGTTGATGAAGGTGTTTTGAAGGTTCTTAGTATAGACTCTTGTTGAGAGGAAAAAATGAGTAAAGCCCTCATGAAGTTAAGGATACACAATAATATTAACCGACATATTCAAAAGAAGAATTATGAATTAAGGATGTAGCTACAGTCTCTCGAAGAGGAGAAGTAGAATCTTCAACATCAATTTATGTGTCACGAGGAATTCCATAGAAGTATTTTTCATGATTTTGAAAGGAATATGCAGAATAAGGAACTGGTATTGGCACCACTAGCACCATTCCATGAATATTGTAAAGTAGACAATGTAAAGTATTCGATGAAAGAGAAACTATCTCCTTCAAAGGGAATGATCGAGAAAGATTATTCCTCATATTCTTCTTTTCCCCGTCAATATGGAGAATGATCAAGGGTGACTAAAGTCAAGAGAAATTCAGATGAAGAGGTCCTTCATAAGAAGTTGTATTATCTTTCATTCTAGGGAAAGGTGACATATGTAAGACATCTCCACGAGGAGATGTGCATTTTGAAGAGGTAATGAAAACATTTACCACTGGTAATATTGGTATATGGTCTATGTATCCATGTGCTTCCTATGGAAATAGTAGCCATAATATGGAGAAATATCAAAGCATACAATCTGTGCAAGAAAATTGATCCAAGAAGAAGGCTAAAGGTAAAATTAATTTCTCAAATAAAAGAAAAGGGAGAATGACAAGAAGGGATCGTGGTTCCAAGATGGGAACAAGACACTCTTGTCTTATTCTGGTAAGAGTGGACATCAGATAGATAATTGTTGGACACTTTATCCACACTTATGTCCAAAGAAGAACCAGATAGATGTAAAGGCACTTGCAAGAAGATGGGTAGCATCCCAAGGTGAAGTTAAGAGTCTTGTTAAAATATTTGAGAAAGAATACTTGTTAATGGATAGTCTTAACAAAGTGACATATGAAAACATCGAGGTATGCTTCATGGACATTGGCTCATCTCACAACATGACTAGGATGAGATCAATATTCTTTAATTTCTCAGAGATCGAAAGAGATTTCTATGTAGGATATGGAAATAACACTAGACAAATAATAAGAGGGTATTGATATGTAAGATTCCAGCTCGAGTCAGAAGGATTTCTAGGAATACAGAATATGTTAAATGTTCCATATTTGAAATTAAACCTACTCTCAATTACAACTTTTTAACATGAATAGTATGTGATGTTGTGGGCATCCACTCACTACCATTAGAGTACGTTTGCAATGGAAAATTTCTTCATGTGTACATAATAGGAATCATGGATACCCTAATTCTACAACTCATTTCTACATTTTCTTTCTTTTCACCTAATCATGCCACAACCCTTAGGGTTGTACCTATTCTCCCATGTATCCATGTTTTCTTCCCTATAGCACCATAACAGATGTTACAGAATCATGAGTCAGTACTAACCAATTTGTTTCATATTGACTTGTTGCAACTCAACTTTCATTGTAACTTACCTTCTATTTCAACTCACTGCAACTCACCTTCTGCTGCAACTCAACCTTCCTCATGTTGAAACCTACATCATGTTGCAACACACACCCTATTGCAGCAACATGTTTTTGTTTCAACATGAATTCGATTGTAACTCGCCTTCTATTTCAACTCCCTTCTATTGTAACCCACCTTCTACGGTGATAAATATTTTGTTGCAACTCAACCATCCTCACGCTAGAACACCCATCCTATTGAAATACCTCTCTTATTACAATCCCCTACTACAAAACATATACGACTATATGTCCTCATTGCAATGCACCCATGCTTCAAATCACCCTATGTTGCAATACATATACCATTGCAACAAGAATGCACCTATTATTGCAACACATCTTTGGTAGTAATCCATCTCCTGTTACAACAAGTCTATGATGTGGTAAATATCTTGCTACAACAGGTAACCCACAATTGAGACAACAACTTATGTTCACATCTTTTGTACTCAGACAGAACCCTCAATGCTCATAGAACTAGAGTGCTCATCCTCCCCATGGAAGACCATAATTACAACACGGTCTTCCAAAGATTCATGCCACCTACACACCCATATCATAACAAGATTATTCCCAACTGATGAAGGAATCACTCATAGGTATATAATTATCTAGGAAAGGAATGCAAACCCATCAAACATGAAAAAAACAAAACATCGTACACACAGAGATATTAAATCTTTAAATTATGAACTCTTTTATTCATCATACAAGTTACAATACAATGGCTCAATGACCATATATGAACTTGCAATATTCATTGGTTTTCTAGGCTACAAGCCATGGAAACCTCAACCACTTCTCACTTTCCTATCTCACAAGATCTCTCCTCTTGCTCGTTATAAAAGCTCTCGACAATCCCTTTGGTGCTCTATTTTATTTCTCTAAAAATGTTTGCTTCACCTCCCCAAGGATTCTCACTCCCTTTCATCTTTCAACTTCCATTTCATTCTTTCCTCAATGACTCTTCATCTCCATCTACATGTCCTTTCATCTTTATCCAAAAGATACACTCCTCCTTCAAAATGTCTACAACTACTTCGGTAACAACGTTCCCTCTACAACATAACTTTCCACACACATCTTCATTCTATATAAGCACTCCTAGTTGCCCCATTGCTACAACTTTGTAACATTATTCTTATCCGTAGTGATTTTTTCCTCCCTACAATGTATCCATTCGCCACCTGTAGCAACCAATTACTGTTGTAACATCTATGTCACGTCCTCATAACTGCCCTCATCGTGTCATCCCTAGGATGATCGATATTCTCTTGCATCAAACTTCTCAGCTTTAGAGAAAGCATGCCCACATGCTTGTGAGGTAAATCACCCACATCTACAACTATCCAATGCAACTCTCCAACATTTCACTACCAACTCTCCAATCCTCATTTTCTATACACTTCAACCTGTAATAAATTTTTCTCTACTACACATTCTTTCCTTCCTGTCATTGTTTCCCTTTGTTGCACATCCATATACGACAACAAAATAATATTCTCGTCATGGAGATCTAGAATTTTTCATCTTATTCCTGTTGAAATCAACTTTATATAGTATCTCAACTTCTAGTACTACTACCTTCTTTGTCTCTCTTTCTTCATTACCAAAAGAACTATTTAGGTGATTTTCATTCATGCATCACCTACACAATTGGATCTAAGTCATGTCCAATCCATGACATCCCAATACCCTTTTTTATGCAGTGTACAAAGTGCCTTCGGTGCAGCCAACCACTCATGCTCAAAGATACACAACATTGAGTCACATTATCCCATATTACACCTCCTTTGACTCAATCCACGTCACCTGCAAAACTTGATTTGAGTCACATCCAATCCAGGACATCCCATTACCCATTTTCATGCAGTGTATAAAGTGTCTTCGGTGCAACCAACCACTCATGCATGAAGCTACCCAACATGGAGTCACATGCTCTTATGTTACACCTCCCTTGACTCAGTCCACAAGCATACACAAAATTCCTCAGTCAAGAATTATGTCAACATATACACATTATTTTAAAATTACCAGAGACAAAGTTCAAGACTCTTCTTTTTCATGCAACACTTTCACGCTCGATCCTTAGCAACCTTCACTCTTCTAACATTATTATACAACATGTATTTTTCCTTGGGAGATTTAAAATCTTCTACTTTCTTTGTCAAAACATGTTCGTCAACTTCCCACACTTCTAAACTATAAGTTATACATCTTCAACTCAACAACTTCCTTTATGCTTCATCTTCACAATATCATCTTCCACTCAGACATTTTATTAGACATATTCATCATATGCAACCTCCATAACCTACTCATGTTCATAGAGATCCCTTAATAGTTATTTTGTATCCCTCATCTAGACTATGCTTCACAAGACCTTTCTTCAGCACTGCTTCCCATCATTATTGTTTTAGCAACACAAGGTGAAATTACATTCTCACAAGCCTTCTTTCCTTGCAGTTTCTTCCATCCCATAATTGAACCATGCTTTGATATCTTATCACATTATTTCACCCTAGAGTTAAACCATTATTTAACATCCTTTCACATTCTTTCACCCTAGAGTCGAACCAATATCTAATACCAATTCATGTAGTGGGCATCCACCACCTACTATCAAAGTATGTTTGCAGCAAAACATTTCCTCGTGTGCATAATTGGAATCAGGACTACCCTAATGTTGCAACTCATTTATACATTTTCATTATTTTCACTTGATCATGACACAAACCCTATGGTTTTACCTCTACTCCAATGTATCCATGTTTTCTTCCCTATAGCACCACAATAGATGTTACTGAATTATCAATCGGTACTAGTCAATCTTCTGCATATTCACTTGTTGCAACTCGCCTTCTGTTGTAACTTTCCTTCTTCTGCAACTCGTTGCAACTTACCCTCTTCTGCAACTCAACCATCCTCACTCTAAAACTTACATCATGTTCCAACACACACCCTATTGCAACAACATGCCTCTGTTGCAACACAACTTATGTGGTAACTCGACTTCTGCTACAACTCACATTTTGTTGTAACTCGCCTTTTGACAAATATTTTGTTGCAAATCAACCATCCTCATGTTGTAAAACCCATCATGTTGCAACCTCTTTCTGCAATACCTCTCCAATTCATTCATTTTATCGTACAGTTTTTTCTTTTCGAAAATCCCAAGGCAAGTGGATACATAATTGGCATAACTGGGTATAACCTCTCACTGTCACCTTAATAGGAGATCCCTTTCTATTTAGGAATATGTCAAGACTACCCCAGGGGAGAAGTCCCAAATGACCTGGTGGTTTGAGAAGGCTAAGGAAAGTAATTGTAAGGATACCCTTCCCCTATCAAAGATCACTCAAATTAAAGGTTTCTTTATGTCTTATAAAGATGAAGCAAATAGATAATATCTTGTACCTGCCCAGAACAAGAAAACAAGGAAAACGAGGGCACTTTCCAAGTACCAAATGATTGTTAGTGCTTCATGAGACAATAAAATTTAATAAAGTAAGATAGCTGATATGAATTTGCAGCAATGCAACAATTTATAATAACAATTAATATTTTATAACAGATACAAGATTTATGCCTTGAAATTGCTTGAAAAAGACATGAAAAAGTAACTTTGACTAGGAAAATTGATAATAATTTTTCACAAGAAAAGTTGGCAATGTTTAGCTAGCTTTTAATATCACTTTTTCAGAAAAGTTTCCGTAGTTAGATGGTTGTAGAAATATTTTTCAACAACAACAAATTCTAATGGCCAAAAATGCCAGAAAACACCATACAAAGTTAGCACTTACCTCGTAGATTGACTAGCAATGATCACAATTGAGTTTTGAATGGTTTTAGTGCAAGTTATATAGGGAAATGTATGAAATCAATGTATGCATTTATTGATGTAGCAATGTTTTTATAGAACAACAAGTTAGCTTGGGAGTTAGTCTGGTTTAGGGTTAGCAAATGTTAGTGAAATCTTCAAGGATAAAAGTATGGGTGTTTATTTGATCAATCAACACTTATAGATGGTAGTCTAGTGCCTTTCTAGAGTAAATTGAGTCATTAATGGAAGAAACAAATATTAGAGGAAAGATAGAAATGATAATGATATGTCAAAGGGATGGAGAGAATAAGGAAGGTGTTGGTATCCCAAGGCCTAAAAAATCCACCTCCAAGAGATAATTGCTCTGAAGTGATAATGGTTAGGCCCTAGCGATTTCTCCTTTCCTTGAACAAATTGTAATAAAATATGCAATAGGGCATGGAAGTAGGGTTAATAGAGTTCTACAATGGTAGGGATATAGTATCTACTTCAAGTTAGGTGTCTTTCAAGAAATTTTAGCACATGGAAGATTATAGGGAAAAAATAATAACATATGTCTTTCCCCTAGGGTTTCAAGCAAGAAATTTCATAATCTTAGACATGGAACAAGTAAAATTAACCATAATAATTCATTCACTACAAATAAATGCATATTTTCCACTTACTTCACCAAGAATAATCAAGCAAATCACCCTAGTTTGATGCAGGAGCATTGTCAACACATCAAGCGAGCCAGCGCGGAAGCGGAGGATAGCTGGACAAGCCAGCACAAATTTTGAGAAATACTTTGGAATTGTTGCACAATATTAAATGAACCATTAAGATGAGGCGTACTTTGTATATTGTAAATGGAACTTGAGTGGATAGCTCTCATCCTTAGTAGATAGACGACATTTAAAATAGTTAATGCAGTTAGGTAAAAATTAATTCTATATTTGATAGCTTTGGAGCGGAAGAGGGAAATGGGATATAGACACCCTCATTGTGCATTGTAACATAATTCAAGGAATAGATAGAGCATTCAGGAAGAAGAGAAAGTAGAGAGCTATGAAAAGAACACCCATGTACAGATATTTGAATTAATAGAAGAGTTCTGATTCAAATTCATGGTTTTGTGTTGTTCTCTGTGTATTTGAGGTTGATATGCTCAATTGATGTTTGCTTCCTGTCATACATTTGCTTTTACATGATGTGTATGTGATTTCATGTATGAATTGAATTCTAAAAGGGTGAAGGAATGAGTTTCAATTGTTTCTCTATTTGAGCCAGAGATTCCTGCAAGGAGTGCAGTTGAATTGCCCGCAAGGAGTGCATTGACAGAGGGGTTCAAATAGAGATAGCTTTTGTTCTCATTTACTCAAAGGTGAATTTGGGTTACAAGAGTCGTGCAAGGAGTGCACAGGCCAAATAAAAGTCTCAGGGTTGTGAACC
Source organism: Picea mariana (assembly GCA_032191745.1). NCBI lineage: Eukaryota > Viridiplantae > Streptophyta > Pinopsida > Pinales > Pinaceae > Picea > Picea mariana. Next base: position 128,489 of record JASDQU010013270.1, read on the forward strand.
TGAGTGAAGTCTTTGAAGGACTGCTGCTACAGGTGTGCGCAGAGTCAAGTGACTTCAACACTTAGGCATGGTTGAAGATTTGCCGCAAGGAGTACATGCAAAGGGGTTTTCTTTCTGAAGACCAAAGACATGGGAAAATCTCAGGAAGGATAGGCCTTCGAGTTTTTCGAAGGACAGTGCAGACAAATTGTTCCTGGGAGGCTTGTCATAAGGGTCGCAAGTTTGCGAGCAGGTGGACAAGTTCCGTGGAAAGGAACGTAGCCATTTCGCAGAATTATAAAAGAGAGAATGGATGGTCGAAATCCTCCGAGGAGATTTCGCGAAGTTACAAGGGCCGTTTGATATTGTGGAGGTGCAATGAAGTTACGGTGAGAACGTCAAAAGTATTAAAGCTCAGGAGGGGTAGAGCCATTGATCATGACCACGAGGGTCGTTGGATATACACGCTTATCGTGTATCGGAGTTTCGTGAATCGAACCTCCAAATTATTGCAATGAGAATTGTGATATCGTGATCCACGATATCCCGACAGATCAAAAACGTCCATCAGTGGGGACGCGTGTCAGAAATCCTGACAAAGTCGGAGTTCGGCATATCGGGAGTCTTGAAGACAGGATACTCAGACAGCTTGGAATCGCGATACGTGATATCTCGATAGTCGAAGGACAGTGGGGCCACGGGAGTTGGTGGAG
>JASDQU010013270.1:132343-145681 GCA_032191745.1 Picea mariana
TGAGAAATATTTTCGAGGTGAGAAGTTTTCACGGGTTAGCTAGTTTCTACCGAAAATTCATCACGAATTTCAGTGGAATTAGCGCAGCAATGATGGATATAGTGAAGAAAGGGCATAAGTATTTTCACTGGACGATTGAGGTTGAAAAAAGTTTCAATCTATTGAAATGGAAGATCATAGAACAACCCGTGTTGGTGTTGCTGGATTTCCTGAAGACATTTCAGGTGAATTGCGATGCAAGCGGATTTGTAATCGGAGCAGTCTTGAGTCAGGATGACAGACTGATTGCATATTTTAGCGAGAAGATGAACGAGACAAAATTGAAATACTCCACGTATGATAAAGAATTTTATTCTATCATACAGGCATTAAAAAAATGGAGGCATTACTTGATCTCGAAAGAATTTGTTTTGTATAGTGACAATCATGCACTGCAGTTTGTGACTCAACAAGAGAAGTTGAATTAGAAACATGCCAAATGGGTTGAGTATATGAAGAATTTCACTTTGGTGATTAAGCATATTTATGGTATTGCTAACAAAGTTGTTGATGCTTTGAGCAGGAAGTGTTTGCTATTGCAGGAGTTCAGAGTCAAAACGTTAGGTTTTGCAGATCTCAAGGACATGTACACAGGTGATGCAGATTTTGCAGAAGCATATGAAGCAGCTGAGAATCCAGTTCTCAGAGATAGAAGCCCTTGGATAGATTATATGATCCAGGAAGGATTGCTGTTCAGAGGCAATCAACTGTGTATTCCGAATTTCTCCATGAGGGAGAACTTGCTAAAGGAGAAACATAGTGGGGGATTAGCAGGATATTTTGGTCATGACAAGACATTCGCGAAGCTGAGCGAGTCATATTTTTGGCCAGGAATGCGAGCAGATTTCAAGATATTTGTAGATATATGTAGAGTTTGCTAGCATTCGAAGGGAAGAAAGTAGAATGCGGGATTTTATCAGCCATTGCCCATACCAGAGAGGCCGTGGGAGGTGATTAGCATGGATTTTGTATTGGGGTTTCCAAGGACACAAAGAGGTGTTGATTCAATCTTTGTGGTAGTGGATAGGTTTTCCAATATGGCACACTTCATCCCATGCCATAAAACGAGCGATGCGACTCACATCGCAAATCTATTTTTCAAGGAGGTCATTCAACTTCATGGACTACTGAAAAGCATAGTTTCGGATAGAGACACTAAATTCATAGGGAATTTTTGGAGGACCTTATGGAAGAAGCTGGGAACTAACTTGGCATTTAGTTCAGTTTATCATCCTCAGATAAATGGACAAATGGAAGTGGTCAACAGAAGTCTGGGAGACTTGTTGAGAAGCTTGGTGACAGAGCACCATAGCCAGTGGGATAACATATTACCACATGCAGAGTTTGCTTACAATGAATCTGTTAACAGGAGCATAGGGTGAAGTCCATTTAAGGTTGTTTATGGCATGTAGCTGAGGGGAGTTTTTGAATTAAGGGATTCATAACAGACTACTACTAGCAGCGCTAGTGCAGAAGAATTCGCTGAGGCGATGAAAGAACTTCACAGCCAGGTGAAGGAACGATTGTTGAAATCAAGCCAGGAGTACAAGTGCAGAGCAGATCAACATCGGAGACAAATTCAGTTTGAGGTTGGTGATCTAGTTCTGGCACACTTGAGGAAAAAAAGGTTCCCGAGGGGAACATACAATAAGTTGAAAATGAAGAAAATCGGACCATGCAAGGTCTTGAGAAAATTTGGAGAAAATGCCTATGAGATCGAGTTACCGGATGGGATCGGAATATCTCTGATATTTAATGTCACAGATTTATACCCACATAGGGCTAGACAAGCAGAGACTGGGGCTAGTGGACGAAATAGATTCCAGTTGCAGAGAAGCCGCAAATAGAATGCAAACTGGACAAGAGGGTGGGTAAGAAGATCAGGAGGAAAGAATACTATGAGTATCTGGTCAAGTGGAACAACCATCCAGTGGAAGATGCTAGCTGGGAGACTGAAGCAGAGATACAGAAGCATGGACAGACTGTGCAGGAGCTCATGGACAGGAGCCCATGAAAGTTTTCAAGCGAGGGAGTATGATGTAGGAGCATTGTCAACACATCAAGCGAGCTAGTGCGGAAGTGGAGGACAGCTGGACAAGCCAGCACAAATTTTGAGCAATACTTTGGAATTGTTGCACGATATTAAACGAACCATTAAGATGAGGTGCACTTTGTATATTGTAAATAGACCTTGAGCAGATAGCTCTCATCCTTAGTAGATAGATGACATTTAAAATAGTTAATGCAGTTAGGTAGAAATTAATTCTAGATTTGATAGCTTTGGAGCAGAAGAGGGAAACGGGATATAGACACCCTCATTGTGAATTGTAACATAATTCAGGGAATAGATAGAGCATTCAGGAACAAGAGCAAGCAGAGAGCTATGAAAATAACAACCATGTACAGATATTTGAACTAATAGAAGAGTTCTAATTCAAATTCATGGTTTTGTGTTGTTCTCTATGTATTTGATGTTGATATTCTCAATTGATGTTTGATTCTTGTCATACATTTGCTTTTACATGCTGTGTATGTGATTTCATGTATGAATTGAAGTCTGAAAGGGTGAAGGAATGAGTTTCAATTGTTTCTCTATTTGAGCCAGAGATTCCTGCAAGGAGTGCAGTTGAATTGTCCGCAAGGAGTGCGTTGACAGAGGGGTTCAAATAGAGATAGCTTTTGTTCTCATTTCCTCAAAGGTGAATTTGGGTTACAGGAGCCATGCAAGGAATGCGCAGGCCAGATAAAAGTCTCAGGGTTGTGAACCTGAGTGAAGTCTTTGAAGGACTGCTGCTGCAGGTGTGCACAGAGTCAAGTGACTTCAACACTTAGGCGTGGTTGAAGATTTTCCGCAAGGAGTACGTGCAAAGGGGTTTTCTTTCTGAAGACCAAAGCCATGGGAAAATCTTAGGAAGGATAGGCCTTCGAGTTTTTCAAAGGACATCGCAGACAAATTGTGCCTGGGAGGCTTGTCAGAAAGGTTACAAGTTTGCGAGCAGGTGGATGAGTTCTGTGGAAAGGAAAGTAGCCATTTCGCAGAATTATAAAAGAGAGAATGAACAGTCGAAATCCTCCGAGGAGATTTCACGAAGTTCCGAGGGCCGTTTGATCTTGTGGAGGTGCAAGGAAGTCACGACGAGAATGTCAAAAGGCTTAAAGCTCAGGAGGGGTAGAGCCATTGATCAGGACCACGAGGGTCGTTGGATATACACGCTTATCATGTATCGGAGTTTCATGAATCGAACCTCCAAATTATTGCAACGAGAATTGTGATATCATGATCCGCAATATCTCGACAGATCATAACCGTCCATCAGTGGGGACGTGTGTCAGAAAGCCTGACGAAGTCAGATTTTGGCATATCGGGGGTCTTGAAGACAGGATACTCAGACAGTTTGGAATCGTGATACGCGATATCTCGATAGTCGAAGGACAGTGGGGCCACGGGAGTTGGTGGAGGACAGGTGGCATACTGTATCGGTGCTCGGAGAAAGAAAAGTCTCGAAACACTTGGCATTAGGATCCGCAATCCCGCGAACTCCAAAATCCTGATGAGGGGACGGGACTATTGAATAGTCAAACCATGTGTGCATTGGAGCATCGGCACATCAGGGATCAGGGTTCGGTAAATCCATTTGCTTGATATCACGAGTGGTGAAATCCCGATAGGGAAAGTTCCGACAAGGTAAGAGAAGGGTCAGCGTTGACTGAAATATCAGGTCTCGGGGATTCGATAGTGTAGCGCTTGGCCATTGGACTTGCGAAGTCACGAGTTTCGATTCCCCGATAAAGAAAGAAAGGGGGATCACGTGAAGAGATCTGTGGGGTGGATTTCTCGATAGGGAAATAGAAGGACTAGTTAGTGTTCTTCGAGCCGAGTAAAGAGAATATCCTGAGGAGCAGGTGTGCCTGCGGGTGCGGCTGCGTCATAGTTGAATATCCTCCACATGAAAATTTTCAAAATGCACTAATAAATGCCTCCTCCAAGAAGTGTGCACCACTAATTTCAGCTAAGAAACCTTAAATAAGGCTAAATTTCAGACCACCACTTGTGTGATGAGTGAATTATGAAAAAAAAACAGAGCTTCATCTATTATTTATACAATATCATTGAACTTTAATTATCTTTTAGGTCATAAAAGGTCGACATGGACAGTTTATATCAAAAATCCAGTTTTTACATAAAATCAATAATTAAAACCTTAATTTCACTTTAGGGATGATTTCACGCCCCTCTAGGGTGATGTTAGACCCCCATATTGGAATGCTAGGCCTCAAATGGAAAACGGTGGGGCTGTAGAGGCCTCAAATGCTGCCACACGTGACAACTAGCACCAAATCATCTTCATAAATGCCAAACCATAACTGAATTATCCCAAGGTTCAACATGACGACATCAGGTGCCTTCAAGGGCCAATGCCATGGTGGAAGGGAAATACCACCCTAGTTCTATGCCTGCCATAGTCTCTCAGGGAAAACGTCCTTCTTTCTTCCTGGTGCCATCCTCTGGTGTCTTTCTACCCCTAGTTGGGGTCACAATATCCATCTAGTGGGATTTTATCCCCATGGAGGTCCGAGGTAATCATCTCCCTATATGTACCTTTCCATTGGGTATGGTCCTATAGTAACAACAAGTATTTCATACATGGGATTATAAGTCATAGGGATCATATCAATGTCAAGCAAATCCAATAATCAAATTACCCAAACATGTGCATTAAACCCCCCTTTATCCAGACAAATGATTGAAGATGTTATGTAGTTTAACAAGTCAGGTTTGGAGAGGGTCTCAAGATGTCCTATTTGGCTCATTCTCCTAAAGTTTTGGGTGTTTCCTAGGAGAATACCAATATAGGTCATGTAAATGTGTGATATGGTGTAGGGTAAATGTTTGGGCAAATGGTGTAGTGATAATAGGGGAATATAGGTCTTGCCTGTGGGTGCCTCTGTAGAGGGTGAGTTGCAACTTGTCATGGATGTCGTATTTTCCTATCTCATTCAATGTATTTTATTCTTTATCTTATTTCTTTTTCTTTTCAAGGGAAAATACGGGGGACATTATCTCGGCATGGTGATCAGTGGTGACAACGTTTGCCACAAGCACTTCATGGAAACAAGAAGGTTTGATTGTGATGAGACCCCCTTTCTATTGGCTATGCCACCAAGATCCACTACCCTGGTTTGGTGAGCAGATAGATGGTAGTTCCATACCACTACATTCCCATGGACCTAATAGGCCGACTCATGATGAGACCTCCCATCCACCAACTAGACCTTGGTTTTATCTTAAGTGTCCCCCTTTTCTTACTTAGAATCCTTTTATTGCTTTCTAGGGAATCCCTCTGCGAAGCATCTCAAAGGTTTTATTATGGATTTTAACTCTTTCCAGCTACTTTTACCCTCTACACCTTTATCGCCTTCTTCCCATAAGGAAAGGTACAACTCTTACTAGTGTGGCAAACCCAATGCCCAAACAAGGGTGGGGGAATATGAGAGGGCTAATGATGAAAAATGGTAAGTATGGAAGGAATGGACGATGACCTTTCATAGACCCACCTTTCACCCCCCCCCAGGTATGAACAAGTTAAAGATCATAATTTCCAAGCAAATGTTATGAAATAAAGGAGATTTTAGATCAACATATTCAAATGATTTGAAAATCAGAGTGACACATACCACAATACCCAGACTCATTACCTCATGGACAAAGACCTGCTGCTACTTCAGAACTAGGCAGGTTGGATGGATGTTGTTGATGTTGATAGATGGGATGTACTGAAGAAAATTTGGGCCCTCCAGGGCCAAGCTCAAGTCGTATGGATATCGATACCCGATGTCTAGGACCTATGGGCCTCGAGACATAATTTCCTTATTTATCCATAGGAGAGGGGATAACATCTGGATCCAACTAGGGGACATGTGCTAACCGTAGGGCACACGAGAACCTCATCATATCTGGTGTGACATGTATCTGCTAGATCTCAACAAAATGAATTAGTAATATTTTGGGTGGTGATATCACCCCTTGCTCATATATGATACAATGGACTAAAAGTAAGCAAGAATATATATACAAAAATACAACTACACTACTCTAGCATGATATGCAGATGGTATATACAATGAATGCAAATGCATACCTAACTTACCTCTACTTACCTGTTGGTTGAATGCTAGGTGTAGTCAAATAGCCAGTGAAACCATCCTAGTAATGTCTCATAATACCTGTCTCCATTCTTCATCATAAACCAAAAAAATGATAAGTCAAACAGAAAAATAACATGAGTTAGAAAATGTATTGTATCATCGAAAATTGTAAAGTCTATCTCATAGAGGTGGGAGGGAGGGACAAAATTATGCCAATTCACACTCTTAGTAAAGTTCTCTATCCATATCAGAAAGAGATCGTGAAAAATCAAAGGTTCAAAAGATCGACTCAAAGAGTCTGAAATTTGGCTATCTTGGATGTCATCATATCCTAAGGTCTACCGAAGGACTAGTAAGAACCTAGAGGATGAATGACAATTTCTTAAGGGAAGGCTGAAAGACTGAGATAATAAAATTATTTTTAAAGTATTCAATCTACCCTTGGATTCTAAAAGAAGTCTTTTCCCCAGATAAAACTCAATACAAGGGACACATTTCCCAACTACACCCTTAATGACATAGCGAGGTAAAACAATCAAAGGGGATTAGAGAATCTTCTCACAAGTACCCTACTTTTGGAAAGCAATGTCTTCACCTCCATTAAGATCTAATAACAATGATGGTTGATAATATTCTTTATAAAATAAATCCAATTTCTCATAGGATTTCTCATAAAAATCTTCAAGGTATGACCGAAAATCATCAGGATAAATTAGAACTAGGTCACCCTTGGAGATACATGTAACTATATCAATTCCTTGTTTCTAGATGTCAGAATAATTAGTAACCATATATGATAGTTGTAAAGGAAACATTTGTAAATGTCCTTCCATATCATAAATGGGATCCTCATCAAAACCAATCACATCCCACTTATGTCTTCCAACATGTTTGAACTCATCAATATTATCAACAATGTCACTACCTTTGTCATAACATGAAGGATTTAACACATCCAATGTCTCCTCTAGTACTTCTTCATTTTCCAAATTGTAAACAAAGCATCATCAAAATATTGGAAAGGGTTAACTTACCATGTTCTCTTATTGTTGTGCAGGAGCATCAATGGCTTGAATGACTTCATCAAATGGAAGAGGTTCCAGTACACCATCCCAAAGAATTGTCTCTTCATAGTTATCAGAAAATGAAGGATCTAGCTCTTCCAAGGGTTCCTTTACTTATTCACATTATGAATCATAGAACAAAGAGTCATCAAAAAACTAGAAAGGAAAATGACTCACCTCATTCTCTTCATCTTGTGTAGGAGAGATAGGATCTTGGAGATCTTCATCAGACATAGGAGTGGTTATTAGTGTTTCATCCTCACAATTCACTTCTCTATTTAAATCTTTACTACATTCTATCGAATCATGGGAAAAATCTTGATCCTCTTAAAGGGGTTGACAATAAATATCTCCTTCTATATCATAGGGTTCTTCGTATCGAGTATGGTATACATCCCTGAGATCTTCCACAATCTTAGTGGTGAATCCTTTTTCCTTTAGGGCTACTATGAGATTTTGAATGCCATATTCATATGTCTAGTATTGTGGTTTGACAAACTCAATAAACCTATTGATGACGTCTATGAAAGATGATATACCCCTATCTTCACAACAACTCTTAAACCAGTCTTGCAAAAAAATGACATAGAAAGTATGAATAATTTTACCAGAATATCCTCCCCTCCCAATTCTATCCCACTTATATACTTCAAGAATTCTACAATGTGAGTAATTTTGAGGCCTCTAGATCTTGGAGAGTTGTTTGACCATTTTTCATAAAATTAATGTGGGTATCCTTGAAAATTTTTGAAATCAATAGTCGAATACATTTTTTCCTAGTCCAGCATGATCCCATAACATGGAAATATCACATAATTGAGAGTAAAGTGGCACCTTGGAAAAGGTTAGTGGATTTGCCAGATATCTTTTTAAGGATTATCAAAGGGAAGAGGGAATCACCCTCAATGGAGTCGACAGGTAAGCTCTGTGAAAAGAAGGATTTGGGTAAAGGCTTACCGAAAAAGTGTCATTGATGAATATTCACTGAGTGTTCCCTAACAATGGCACCAAAATGTCATCGCACCATTTGTACTTGCCCAAAATCCCAAGGCAAGTGGATACAAAATTGGCGTAACTGGAAATAACCTATCACTGTCAGCTTAATAGGAGATCCCTTTCTATTTAGGAATATGTCAAGACTACCCTAGGGGGGATGTCCTCAGTGACCTGGGGGTTTGATAAGTCTAAGGAAAGTAATCGTAAGAAAACCCTTCCACCCTCACAAATCACTCAAATCAAAGGTTTCTTTATGTCTTATAAAGATGAAGAAAATAGATAATATCATGTACCTTCCCAGAACAAGACAACAACGGAAACGGGGGCACTTTCTAAGTACCAAATGATTGTTAGTGCTTCATGAGATAAGAAACCTTCATAAAGTAAGCTAGCTGATATAAATTTGCAGCAATGCAATAGTTTATAACGGAAATTAATATTTTATAACAACCAAAAGATTTATGCCCTGAAATTTCTTGAAAAAGACAAGAAAAAGTAACTTTCACTAAGAAAATTGATAATAAATTGTCACAAGCAAAGTTGTTAATGTTTAAATATCTTTTAATATCACTTTCGCAACGAATTGTATGCAGTTAGATGGCTGTAGCAATCTTTTTCAACAACAAGAAATTCTAATGGTCAAAAGTGTAAGAAAACACCATACAAAGTTAGCACTTACCTAATAGATTGAATAACAATGATCACAATTGAGTTTTGAATGGTTTTAGTGCAAGTTATGTAGGGAAATATATCAAATCAATGCATGTTTGTATGGTTGTAGCAATTTTTTTCTACAGCAAGAAGTTATCTTGGGAGTTACTCTAGTTTAGGGTTAGCAAATGTTAGTGAAAGATTCAAGGATAAAAGTATGAGTGTTTATTTGATCAATCAACACTTGTAGATGGTAGTATAGTTCCTTTATAGGGTAAATGGATTCATTAATGGCAACAAAAAATATTGGAGGAAAGACAAAAATGATTATGGTATGTCAAAGCAATGGAGAGGATAAGGAAGTTGTTGGTATCCCAAGGCCTAAAAAATCCACCTCCAAGAGATAATTGCTAGGAAGTGACAATGGTTAGGCCCTAGCAATTTCTCCTTTCCTTGAACAAATTGTAATAAAATATGAAATAACACATGGAGTAGGGTTACTAGAGTGCTACAATGGTAGGTTTCTAGTATCCACTTCAAGTTAGGTGTCTTTCAAGAAATTTTAGCACATGGAAGATTATAGGGAAAAAGATAATAACATGTCTTTCCCCTGATGTTTCAAGAAAGAAATTTCATAATATTAGACATGAAACAAGTAAAATTAACCATAATAATTCATTCACAATAAAGAAATGCATATTGTCCACTTACTTCACCAAGAATAATGAAGCAAATCACCCTAGTTGAAGATTCTCCACATGAAAATTACCAAAACACACTAATAAATGCCTCCTCCAAGTGTGCACCAATAATTTCATCCAAGAAACCTTAAAGAAGTATGAATCTCAGACCACGACTTGTGTGATGAGTGAATTATGAAAAAATACAAGATTTTTATCTCTTATTTATACAATATCAATGACCTTTAATTATCTTTTAGGTCATAAAAGGCCGACATGGCTAGTTTACATAAAAAATCGAGTTTTTACAGAAAATCAATAATTAAAACCCTAATTTCACTTTAGGGATGATGTCATGCCTCTCTAGGGTGATGTTAGACAACTAGCTTGGAACGTTAGGCATCAAATTCAAAACGTTGGGCCTCCAGAGGCCTCAAATACTGCCACATGTGCCAACTAACACCAAATCATCCTCATAAATGCCAAACCCTAAATGGATGACATCAAGGATCAACATGGTGATGTCATGGGCCTTTAAGGGACAATGTCATGGTGGAAGGGCAAGACCCCCCTAGGTCTAGGCCTACCAGAGTGTCTCAGGGAGAACTTCCTTTTTTCTTCCTGGTGCCATCCTCTGGTGTCTCACTTCCCCTGGTTAGGGTCACAGTATCCATCTGGTGGGATTTTAACCCCATGGAGGTTCGATATAATAATATCCCCATATGTACTTGTCCACCGGGCATGGTCCTATAGCAACAAATATTACTCCCTCCATGGGCTCATAATTAACAGGGATCATAGTAATGCCAATCACATCCAATATTCAAATTACTCAAACATGTGCATCAAACCCTCCTTTATCCAAACAAATGCTCGAAGACATTATGAAATTTAACAAATTAGGTTTGGAGAGGGTCTCAGGATGTCCTATTGGTCTCATTCTCCTCAAGTTTGGGGTGTTTCCTAGGTGAATACCAATATAGGTCATGTAAATGTGTGAGATGGTGTAGGGGAAATGTTTAGGAAGAGGGTGTAGTGATAACAGGGGAATGTAGGTCTTGCCTCTGGGTGACTCTGTAGAGGGCGAGTTGCACCTTGTCATGGATGTTTTTTTCATAGCCCATTCAATGCCTTTTATTTTTTATCTTATTGTTTTTTATTTTCAAGGAACAATATGGGGGACACTGTCCTAGCATAGTGACCAATGGTGACAGCGTTACCCACAAGCACTTCACGAAAAATGAGAAGATTGGCATATGATGAGACCCCCTTTCTCTTGGATATGCCACCAAGATCCATTACCCTAGTTTGGTGACCAGATAGATGGTAGTGTCATACCGGTACATGCCCATGGATGAAATAGGATGTCTCATGATGAGACCTCCCATCCACCAACTAGGCCTTGATTTTATCTTACAGGTCCCCTTTTCTTACTGAGAATCATTTTATTTCTATCTCGGGAATCCCTATGTGAAGCATGTCAAAGGTTTTATTATGGTTTTTAACTCTTTCCAACTACTTTTACCCTCTGGGCCTTTAGCCCCTTCTTCCCACAATCCAAGGTACAACCCTTACTAGTGTGGAAAACCTAATTCCCGAACCAAGGTGGAGGAAGATGAGAGGGATAATTATGAAAAATGGTAAGTATGGAAGGAATGGATGATGACCTTTCATAGACCCACATAATGGAAAGTCATTCTAAAGGGAACCAACTTACTAGGAAATTTTGTGATGCCCCCCAAGTATGAACAAGCTAAAGATCATAATTTCCAAGCAATCATTATGAAACAAAGGAGAGTTCAGTGGAACATATTCAAATGCTTCAAAAATCAGAGTGACACATACCATGATACTTAGACTCATTACCTCATGGAGCAAGACTCATTACTACTTCATGACTAGGAAGGTGGGATGGATGTTGTTGTTACTGATAGATGGGATAAAAATATAGGCCCTTTGGGGCCAATTTCAAGTTGTATGGATCTCGTTACTCCATGTACATGACCTGTGGGCCTCGAGACATAATCTCCATAGTTATCCATAGGATAGGGGATAACAAGTCCCCTACTGCAAAACATATCTGACTACATGTCCTCCCTGCAGTGAACCCATGTTCCAACTCACCCTGTGCTACAATACATGTATTGTTGCAATAGTCCTACACCTACTGCTACAACACATCTATGGAAGTAGTATATCTCTTATTATAGAATGCCTCTAATGTGGTGAATGTCTCACTACAAAATGTAACCCACAATTGAGACAATGACTTATGTTAACATTTTCTATACTCATACATAACCCTCAATGCTCATATTACTAAAGTGATCATCCATCCATGGAAGAGCACAATTCCAACATGCACTTCCATAGATTCATGCCACCTACACACCCATATCATAGCAAGACTATTCTCGACTATTATAAGCATCATTCACATGTATATAATTATCTAGGAATAAAATGTAAATTCATAAAAAATGTAAATAACACAACATCCTATAGTACACATAGAGAGATTAAATATGTAAATTATCAAATCTTTTATTCATCAGAAAGTTACAATTCAATGTCTCAATGGATAGATATTATCTTACAATCTTTGTTGGGTTGCCAGGCCAGAGGCCATGGAAACCTCAACCACTTCTCACTCTCCTATATCATGTGATCTCTCCTCTTTTTTGTTCTATGAGCTCCGTGTAATATCTTCGATGCTCTATTTTATTTCTGTAGAACTATATTCTTCATTTCCCCAAGGATTCTCACACCCTTTCATCTTCCAACTTTTGTTTTTTTCTTTCCTCAATAACTCTTCATCTCCCTCTCTGGATCCTTTCAACTTCGTCTCAAAAGTACACTTCTCCTTCAACATGTATACAACGTTTTCTGTAACAACTTTCCCTCTACAAAATTACCATCCACACACTTTTCTATTCTATAGAAAATCCCATGGCTACCCCATTGTTACAACTCTGCAACATTATTTTGATTTGTAGTGATGTTGTCACTCCCTGTAGTGAAATCATTCACCACCTGAAATAACCAATTATTGTTGTAACATATTTGTCACGTCCCCATAACTTCCTTCATCATTTCATGCCCAAGATGACTGAGATGCTCCTACATCAATATGCAGTCGCATTCCAGAATGTCCAGGAACTTGTGTATTCAAAGGAATATGCTCAATACACAACAATAGTTCTTTGTTCTCACAAGGATAAGTTATATAGGTTACTAGGAAGATCTATAATCTGGTCTAATGGTTTCTTGGATTCAACATCATATTTTGTGTGAGATTCAATGTCAGATTCATCATGAGTGTCAGAAGAATTGTCAGAGATAGGAAGCTATGAGACTCCCTCTATTATTAGGGAAAGATGAATCCATGAATAAATCCTCTGCTAGAAAAGATTTCAATGTAGATATGTATATTTGTAAATTTCAAGTTAATATGCATATATAGATACCTTCTAATTCTATTTCTATTGTTGTATTAGAATGCTTGTAATCCACTCATTAGAAAATGTTAAGAGTAAGAGGAGTCTTGTAAGGTTTATATATAGCCACCTTGTATATTGTTAAGAGTGAGAGGATTCCTGTAAGGTTTCTATATAGCCACCTTATATATTGTTAAGAGTGAGAGGAGTCTGGTAATATTTCTATATAGCCACATTGTAGATTATTTAAAGTAAGAGGAATACTATAAAGGTTTCTATATATCCGCTTTGTTCTAGAGTGAGAGGGACCTTATAGAGATTTCT
>JASDQU010013271.1:0-11899 GCA_032191745.1 Picea mariana
TGATTATAGAGCAAGTCTTTAGGTTTTTTGCATACTCGGTTCAGATTTCATCCAACCATTATGGAATGGCTATTGATATTGCAAAAACTTGTGTTTCTTCATCTTTTCATGATAGGGCATCAACCATGATGTTGTCTTTTCCTCTTTTATGTAGAATTTCCATATCAAACGTGGCAATTTTCTCTATCCACTTTTGTTGTTCGGCTGACAATGTTTTTTGTTGTAACAAGTACTGGAGACTGTTATGATCTGTGCGTATCAAGAACTTACTTCCCAATAGATATTGGCGCCATTTTGTTAACGCATGCATGATGGAAAGCATTTCCTTGTTGTAAGTGGATTGTAAGCATTCTGTTTTATTTAATTTCCTGCTCTCAAAAGCTATTGGGTGCCCATCTTGCATCAATATTGCTCCAATTCCAAAACCTGACGCATCACACTCGATGATGAAAGGTTTGGAGAAGTCAGGTGTTGCTAATGTCGAGGTCGTGGACATAATGTTTTTTAAGTTTTCAAAACACTTTTGTGCTTCCAAATTCCATTGGAAGGAGTTTTTCTTAAGGAGATTTGTTAGGGGGGCGGTTAAATGAGCATAATTCTTGATGAATCTTTGATAGTATCCTACCAATCCTAGAAATCCTCTTAACTTGGCTATGTTTTTGGGTTTAGGCCATTCTGTGATTGCCCTGACTTTCTTGGGGTCTACCTTGACTCCTTTTTTGGATATGATGTGACCAAGGTACTCTACTTCCTCCTTGCCAAATGTACATTTTGACATTTTGGCATGGAATTGATTTTCCTCTAGAAGAGATAACACTTGTCCCAAATGCTTCATATGCTCCTCCCATGTTTTACTGTACACTAAGATATCATCGAAGAAAACTAAGACATGTTTCTGTAAGTATGGGTGAAATAATTCATTCATTGTTGCTTGGAAAGTGGTAGGGGCATTGGTTAGCCCAAAAGGCATCACCTCGAATTCGTACTGTCCTTCGTATGTCTAGAAGGCAGTCTTGGTTACATCTTCTAGTTCGACTCTAATCTGATAGTACCCAGATCATAAATCAAGTTTTGAAAAATATCTTACTCCATGAAGTTCATCCAACATGTCGTCAATAAATGGATGGGAAATTTGTTTATAATTGTTATTTTGTTTAGCCCTCGGTAATCTATGCATAATTTGAAAGATCCATCTTTCTTTCGAACTAGCACTACTGGAGCTGCATATGGACTTCTGCTTTTCGTGACGACACCACATTTTAATAGGTCTGGGACTAATCTTTCTATCTCTGTTTTGTGGTGATGAGGTTATCTATATGGTCTATCCTTGACTGGGCTTGATCCTGGTTTAACTTCAATTATATGTTCAATTCTGCTTTGAGGCGGAAACTCCATGGGAAGGTCTTGAAATACCTTCTTGTGTTTTTGAATTAGATCTTGGACATCTGATGTTCTGGAGTCATCCTGTTCTGATTCCTGTATTTCTATGTTGTGGCATTGGATGAAGTATGCAGTTGCTCCTTTTCGGGTCATTTTTTCCATTTGTTGTGACGACACAATCTGTGTTTGTGGAGGTTGAAAGCCATATAATTTATAATTTTGCCCTTACCACTTGAATTGGATGAAATGTTCGTGGTGATTGACTGAGTATGTGCCCAAGGTTTGTCACCATTGGAGTCCTAAAACCACATCTACTCCTCACAGAGGGACAGTGTAGAGTTCTAATTCCAAATTGAAATCTTGGATTTGGAGTTTCACCTTATGGCATTTTCCGATATTTCCAATTTTTTTGCCGTCTGCAACCATTACTTTCATGTCTGGGACTAGATATGCAAATAATTTAAGTTTCCTTGCAATCTTGATATCGAGGAAATTGTGGGTACTTCCAGTGTCAATTAGTATGGTGACATTATCATTTTTGATATGTCCTTTTAATTTAAGAGTTTGTGGTTGGGTAATGCTTGTGATGGCTGCGAGCGATATTCTTGGTGTGTTGTCTTCTATGAGCTCTGAAGTGTCATTTTGGAAATTTGCCATTTCTTCATTTATTGATTTTGCTGAGTCTGATTCGTCGTCTTTTTTTGCTTCACAAGTGTACAATTTTTTTGAGTTATCTTCAATTTGGCACCTATGCCTTGGGTCCCATTTCTCTCCACATCGTTTACATTTTCCTTCTTTTATCCTTTGGGACTCTAAACTACTACTTCTATCTTCATGTAGATTAGGTGGTACGTATTTGTCATTTCCTGTAGTTTGAGGTACACTCGTTGAGTAAACCTTGCTGAATCTTGATTGGCCTTTTAGTTTTTCTTCTGCGGCTTTTGCCTTGCGTATTGCTATTTCTACCGTAGTAACTGTTGAATTTTCACTATGTCGGGCTCAAGCATGAGGTTTATTTTATTTTAGTCACATAAATGCAGCTACACCATTCACAATTGCTGCAATAACCAAGATCACAAGAAGAATAACCATGCACAAGAACACGAGAAATATTCTGGGAAAACCCTTCTCAACAAGGGAGAAAAACCCAACAATCCTTTGCTATATTCTCAAGAGAAGATCCTCCAACCATGAAACCTTAATGCACACAAGAGGGTGCTCTACAACCTTGAAACTTGCGCCCAAGAGAGGTGTGCACTTCAGTTCTAGAAATGTACTTGCTGAAATTTCCAAATGACAAGTGACTTGTGTGTGTTGTGTGTTTCCTCAATGGGGAAATTACCTTTATTTATACTAGATTGGACAGATAAAAAATGGTGTCTATTGGCACAACAAGGCCGACCTCAATAACTTATAAAATAATTAATTATTACAATAAACATTAATTATCTTTCACATATGGTGGAGCAGACCTGTACCCTTTACATCACAATTAGGGTTACAGGTAAATCTTACTCTCAGACAATATAGCAAGGGATCTCACACATCCACTAGTGCTCAACCACTAGGGGTACGTCCACCGATGCTCAGCCATAGGGACGTCCTACTCAACAGATCTCTATCTCACTGAGTCCACAGGAGAATCATCTGGAGTACCATCTCAAGCCTGACTCAACTGAGTCCACAAAGCAGGAGACCACACGTCATAACAACTCAGTCCAGAGTCTGACGCACACCCATCACATGGGCACCTTCACCCCTCACAGGGGTACACATCATTTCATCTCAAACGACACACCCATCTTATGGGCATCCTCACCCCACATAGGGGCATACACATCGATACACCCATCTCATGGGCATCCTCACCCCACACAGGGGCACACAATGTCCCATCTCAGTCTCAGAGAGGAACGACACACCCATCACATGGGCACAACCAACTCATGGACTCTCTCACAGGTGTCTCACTCAGTCTCAGAGGAGAACGTGTCCTGGAGGATGTCTCACGAAGCTGTAATCATCAACAGTAACCTCATGTAATCTTAACTCGTCTTGGATATGTGGTTTGAGACCACCTATGTAAGACTGGAGTAATTGATCATCAGATAGTCCAAATACTCGGGTGGCGAGAGCTTCCCATTGATGCGTAAATTCATCTATGCTGCCTTTTTGTTGTAATTTGGTGAGTTTGAAAAAATTTCTTTTTCCGAGATGGCCTGGAATCTTTAAAAAAAGTCATTTTTGAAAGAATTCCAATTATATGACTGAATTCTTCCTTTCAACCATAGATACCAATTGTATGCAATGCCTTCGAGGTACATGGATGCGTATTTGACCTTCTCTTCATTTGTTGTCATGTTATATATGTGGAAATATTCTTTAGTTTTGTTAAACCAAGCTACACATTGATTATCGGCCATCGCCTCCGTTGTATTTTGGGAGTTCTATTTTGGCTTTGGGTGGGTATAACATTAAGGGTTGGTATTGTGATGTAGGTTGGGGGTTTGGTATTGAATCATGGAAAAATGGTGGTAGATTAGATGTGCTTGACTCTAATTGGTGGCGATTCTGATTTTTTATAAGTTTTAAGAGCTCGTTTTGTTCTTCCTGATTTTGTGTTATAACGGTTAGGTTTTTCTTCAAATCCTTTGTTATTTATTTTTTCAATTTAACCAATCCTTGTTGTAAGTTCATCCTAAGCTCTTGAAAAATATCATCTTTAAGATCTTGTTTTAGATTTGCTATGCCTTGTCGTAGTTCAGACCCAACTTCTGTGGTAATTTTTTCTTTAAGGTTGAGCATTAGATCTTTTTTGAGTGCCTCGTTATTGAGCCTTATTTCTTCTAGTAACTCATTGTGAGTTTTTTGTATTGACTTTCGAGAGATTTTCTAATGCTTTTACATTCCTGATCTATTTTTTCCACTTGAGTTTTTAATTCTGACATCCTTCTGGTGTTTGGGGGTGAGTATTTTTTTGTAATTTTGACCTTGCTTGGAAGATCCCCTTTTAATTATTTTAATTAAATAATTGTATGTAATTTAAGGAATATTAATTGTATATATATATATATATATATATATATAATTATATAATTAATGGGTGTAATGGGGGGTACAAAATCGTGGGAATTTGGAAGGGCAAAAATCGTGGAGGGGAAAAGAGTTTGAAGGAGAGGAAGGGAACTGGTGGATGCGGTGGGAGAGTCGAATAGAGCGTGGGAAGGCGAGTGCGAAATGAAATGTGGGAATGGGCGAAGGGAGGGAGCAGGCCGCGGACGCGGATGAGGGCGAATGAGTGGTTGAAATGGAGGGCAAATGGAGGGGTGATCAGAGGTTGAGTGGCTGGGGGTTGGTCGGGGGACAAGGGCGAGCGTGGTATGGTGGGCGATTGATGAAAATGAATGGCGAATGGAAGAGGGCGGGCGTGGGAATGAAGCGTGGGAGAGGTGGTGAAGTCATGGAGGATGAGGAGGGCCAAAGTGAATGGATGAGGGAAAAACGGGGAAGAGGAATGCTCTGTTACCAATGTGAAGGACACAAGGGTTTCGTAATGAACAACTTCACTCTGAATCCATAGTAAGATATATAATAATAATTGATTGTAAAAAATATGATGATATTGCAAAGATAGGGCTTGCCTATATATATATGCCCTTTATGGTTTTTATGAAGAGTCGTGACTTTTAGTCATGATCTTTTATTACATTAATGTTTAATTTACTTTATTTATTATTTTAATGTCTTTATATTATATTATTTATTTATTGTAACAACAAACTAGTCACTTCCTTTTGCAATTCGGTCCATTTGCACAACTATCTYAGACCAAGGCACGGTTGCCCCTCGCCTTGCTGCATTATGAAGTCACATCAAAACAAACTCATCCACGACAACTTGACTCCACTGTCCACCTCATGGCACAGTTAGCTAATCTGCCCCAAAAACTGTAGGTCTAGAATTCCCTTGCCTCACTACTTCATCACTCGACCATGCTGCTGCGTCTACCTCTCCATGTCTTGGAATGGTTAGGCTTTTCCCTCAACCATGCTGCCCAAAGTAAGAGAAATGCCCATGTCCAAGTAATCTCTTCATGCTACAATCTACATGTTTGCACAATCCTCCAAATGAAGGCAAGTCCTCAACTCGCCTCCTTCCGTCAAGTCACCTCAATGCAACTCGACATCTGCGATGATTGTGGCCAACATGCCTACACTCCTCAATCGTCTGAATGGATTGTCCAAAGCGCTCCAAGTAGAATGAAGCACCTCAAAGAACTTCCATGCCTTAGGCACGTTCGAACCAATACTTTATCAACCTCAACCTACGACCCTTGTCAGATCTCTGAGTCATCGCACAATCGTCCGCAAGTCACCAAAGTGCACTCTGCCTCATCCAATGTCCCATACCAAAGGCGAGCGAACACCACCCAAGTCACTTGGTCTGCGTTTTGCCCATTCAAGTTGTCTGTCAACAATTCTTGGTCGACTTCTCTGCTGACTCCATCTATCTCTTAGAACAAAACTGCCTTGCACTTGCTGCAAGCGTTCAGACTTTGGCATTGTCGTCATGATTGTCAAGTCATTGCATGACCCAAAGAATTTGGCTAAGGTAGGGCGCCTTCATTGCCCACTTCACCGCAACAACCTATCCATTGCACCTCATCAAAGAGCTAGGTAGTTGCCTCAAGCTACTTCCACGGTTGCATCCAAATTTTCCCAAGTCCACCACATGACTCGTCCAAGCAGGTCACCCCAAGCTCTCTGCACATTTTCCAAACCAAGGCATCCCAAAATCCTACAAGACTTCTTCAAATTTGTGCACCACTTGAGACACTGGTTCTCATTGCAGAAATGGATTGCACTTGAACCACCAAATCATCCAACTTCCCTTCAAAGAACTCATTGCAACACTTAGAAAATGCAAGAACTCAAAACAAACCATACCTTTCCAATGACATCCTTTGTTGCAACCATGTTCTAAGTCTGTTGTCTTGGACCTTGACTAGCCCAAGCAACCAACTCTTTGCATGAAGTAACCTCAACCATCGTCCGTAGCTCCACAAATCTATAAGACCTTCGTTGTGTACAAGGCCGAGTCCATCCGTCCACTTCATGAATCCGTCTAAGTCCCAAATTTTGCATGCAACCAATCGAATTCATCTCTAATGTCTTGCCATCTTTGCACCTTGACTACTTCCGCTTCAAGGCACCATCCATCCACTGCCTGATTGTCAAGTCATGCTGCTGTTGACTGACCGTTGTAATTCTGCGAAGAGCTACCTCATTCGAAGGTTGTGGTCTACCCATTCGTCCAACAATCCAACTCAACTCAACTATTGTTCTYGRCGATGCAYGACACGAAGATGTCATGATGGAAACAAGCCCAACCAACTGCTTGCTGCGAAGCTGCTCTATGTCGCCCCAGGTGCTCCAATACACCCAAGTGCTTCACCTCGCTGCAACCCAAAACTGCTCCCCTTCGTAGTTACTTCTGCGATCACCCTCTGTGTTTCACTTCTGTGATCACTTCTGCGGTTACATCTGTGACGAGTTGTGCAATGGATCTTGCGTTCATCTGCCTTGCCCAAGTGCTCGGTTCTCCCAATAAACCTTGCGCTTGGTATCTCAAGGTGCGCACAACATGTCCGGCATTGACTTCTGTCACACATCAAACCAACTAAATCTGCCTCTACGATCAAGTCTATGACAAGTTCTACAACGAGTTCTACGATCACTGTCCAAGTGCTTCATTTCACCACAAGCTCCGCTATCGGTCTGCACAAGGTGTGAGCCCATCTCAACCTTCCCATCACACCGTCAATTGAACCTTTGCCGTAAGTCTGATGCAAAGTCTGCGATGAACAAGTTCATTGCACCGAACTGTTCACCAAGTTTGCGAACTTTCCCACTGAATTTCCTTCGCAACAAACTGCCTTCAAAGTTTTCTCTAATATCATCTATTGTTGAGATAGTGGTGAAGAGCTCCCCAACCCTTCTCCAAAATCTACAACGAATCCGCTCTGATACCATCTGTCACGTCGCCATAGTGTGCNGCGCTTGGTATCTCAAGGTGCGCACAACATGTCCGGCATTGACTTCTGTCACACATCAAACCAACTAAATCTGCCTCTACGATCAAGTCTATGACAAGTTCTACAACGAGTTCTACAATCACTGTCCAAGTGCTTCATTTCACCACAAGCTCCGCTATCGATCTGCACAAGGTGTGAGCCCATCTCAACCTTCCCATCACACCGTCAATTGAACCTTTGCCGTAAGTCTGATGCCAAGTTTGCGATGAACAAGTTCGTTGCACCGAACTGTTCACCAAGTTTGCGAACTTTCCCACTGAATTTCCTTCGCAACAAACTGCCTTCAAAGTTTTCTCTAATATCATCTATTGTTGAGATAGTGGTGAAGAGCTCCCCAACCCTTCTCCAAAATCTACAACGAATCCGCTTTGATACCATCTGTCACGTCGCCATAGTGTGCCTAGCTGAATCTTGAGATCAACAAACCAAACTGTGGCACCTTGGTTCATGGAACAATTGAAGCATCTACCACTTGGAGAAGATGTAGCCACAAGCTAGCTTGAATCCTTTGTGTTTGATGTCAAGGAAAAAGCCCTCAAAAGGATGATGTATAAGAGGAGGTCATAGAAACATACGAGGAGGTCCTCACCAACCTTAAGGATGCACACCCTCTCACTATAGGATCTTGTCATATTGCATTTGCGTAGATGTCCAGTGTAAAATTGCAGGAAATACATGCAATGCTTGAGCCAAAGACAAGGAGATAGCTAGCCTCAGGGAGCAAGTCAAGATTTAGAAGACCGAGTTTAATGGCAAGGTTGCATTCATCGAGATATTTATAAATAGGAGATGCATAGTCACATGCAATTAGGATATCGGGACTGGACTTGAAACCCTCTAACACAACCAATATATATATTTGAACCTCCTTTACTTGCAAGAGTATATCTCGGATTTGTCAATTATGTTATGGTTAGAGTACTACACTCAGTGACCTAGTCGAATTAGTATGAGCAATATGTTTTATCACAAGCCAATCCATTGGTGAACCAAGAACTCAACTAGCATTAAGGACTTTTTATGATAGGGGGGTATTTATTGGTGATATTACAGAACATGGAGGAGCTCCTTTCAATGGAAAGATTGAATTCAATGAGAATTTGGTTTATCCTACATGCACATGTAATGGACATCTTGCTTATCTATGTCAGAATCACTTACTTTGTGAAGAGGGCAAGACATCTCTAGTTGTGGTAGTGACAGGAGGAGAAAAGGGATCCCCCTTGAGTCTCAAAAGAGGTAATAGTATCTACCTTTGATCTCATAGTAGATGGGGGATCATGGGGCATCAAAAAATAAGATGCCCTTTCATCTTTGGCTCCTGTGAGTGACATAATTGGCAAACTTGTCTAGCCACGGGGGAGATGGCCAACATCAAGTGTGCCCAGGGGGGTTTGTTGAGGTAGAAACTTGTCTCCCTTGGAGGCCAACCCCCCAAAAAGAGAACTTTGAACTACGGACAAAGGTGTTTTGGAGTGCTCCTCCATACTACCTTGTCAGAGGAATGGAATTTCTTGTAATTGTTCATATGTGATTGGATGATGGTAGAATAAATATCTGAACATATTCATATATATCTTTGTATCACTTTGCAAAGTTTATAAGTTTATAACGCTTGATTTGTAGTGGTACAAGGGTTTACCTACACTCAACAACTTGGTTCAACAATGAACGACGAACTATTTTCAACTCTCTTTGTGACCATCAACAACACAAATTTAGCGACCCTTATTTTAAATCAAGATAGCATGTGACATACGAGCAAATTGTCTGTCAAACAGTTGCAATAATAGTTGCCCATGGCAAATTTATGAAAAATCTTTCTTATTCTATTGATCTGAGAGTTTTTATTTTGAAACACAAATGTCTCTTCTATCAGAAATTCCAACTCACATCCTAAAGTCAAGTGAAAGTAGAGAGTGTTGATGTTTATATGATTCTCAGATCTGATAGTTATTGTCTTATAAGTTATGATTAATAATAGGATTCACTTTCATACTTCAGTTATCATAGAATAACTATACACTGAAAATCTCAACTATAATAATGCAGCGAAAATAACAAGATCTAGAAATATTAACCATGCACACTAGACATGAGAACACAACACAAGAACACAAGAGTTTATCTTGGGCAACCCAACCTTGGGAGAAAACCCAACAACCTTTCTATAGACGAATTCAGTCCAAGATATTACCAGTACATCACTATCAATAGCCAAAATACCATACAGAGAAGATCCTCCCCAATGCTAGCATCACCAAGACCTAGCGCCTCAATAAAATGACCAAGAGCAACCAAGTAAGAGCTTGTCCAAGTGTGGCACACTCTCCAAGACAACCAGAACCAAGATATAGCAAAATAACACAACTGCAGCTGCAACTGCCTTGTGTGCACTGTAGAAAGGAGAAGTGTCTCTCCTGTCCAAATGAAATGAGCCAATCATGTATTTATGTATTTATACTAATTTGGGCGCCAGTCTGGGGCCGACTTCTTGTTTTTGGGTCTTCAATTACTTTATTATTTTCCTGTGGGGGTCGACTTCTCTTCCCGGGTCTCCAACTTCTTCTTGGGGCTTCTGTAATGGTGTAGATGGGTCTTCTTGTACTTTCTTGTGGAGAATGACTGCCCAAAGTTGCAAATCTCCAACACTCTCTCTCAACAAGGGAGGCATTCTCCATACTTGGATTTCCTCTGTCATAGAAAGGTTGTCTTCATGAGCCATGTTGATGTGCCATCTCTGCACATGCATTCCATCTCGGAATATGCAGGTGATAGCATCTCGAGTCCATCCACTCCTCTTCAGGAGGAGGACTATCCCTGGGCCATTCACCACTAGCAAAGCCCCATGAGTGAATGAATCATTACCCTTGGTCTTATCAGCACTAACATAGCCCTGTGCATGACCAATTTGGGATAATGTCTACCCGATGCTATGGACCATTCACTACTAGCAGAGCCCCGTAAGTGAATGAATCATTCTCCCTTGGTCATATCAACACTAGCATAGCCCCGTGCATGACCAATCTGGGAGAATGTTTGCCCGATGCTATTGCCTAGAGAACATCAACATACCTGGGCCATTCAGCACTAGCAGAGCTTCATGAGTGAATGAATCATTCTCCCTTGGTCATATCAGCACTAGCATAGCCCCGTGCATGACCAATCTAGGAGAATGTCTGCCCGATGTTGGAACATCAACGCTCATCACTAGCCAAATCAGCATGGCTAATCCTGTGTATCATCCTCCTTAGCCAAATCAGCATAGCCACTCTGGGAGGATATCTGCAATCTGTTCATTTGTGGATAAGTACTAGAGCTTCATTGCTCCCTTCTGTACCATGTCTCGGATGAAGTCTTGCAAGAAGCTTCTGAAGTTGCACCACTTCACGACTTGCGACAATGGTTGTGACATACTCTGTCTCTGTTGTACTGAGTGCTACAGAAGTCTGCTTCCAGCTTATCCTGGAAGTCGTAACTGATTCCAAGCTAAAGCAAAACCCTGAGGTGCTCAATCTGTCTACGACACTCCCTGCTCAATCAAAATCTATATATCTCTGCAGCCTCACTTCATCACCTTAGACAAATCATATCCAACTGTACCATGCTTCGTTGCCACCCACTAGAACTTCCTTGGCTTCAACCAAATAATGGCTCAGGGTGTTCACTGCAAAGCAAATATCTGGCCTGGCATTAACTAGGTACATCATGGATCCAATCAATTGCATGTACGTCGTGGGATCCACCAAATCTAAATCTGAAGCAGAATCACTCAACTTATTCAGATTTGTCATCATAGGTGTAGTCATGGACTTGCAATCCATCATATTGAATCTCATCAATATCCCTTGAATGAGGAAGATCTCATCTAATCTTGTCACACCTCTAATCCCAAGAGTACATCCGGCCAAGATCCTCCATCTCAAACTCTAAGGCCAACTCCCTCTGTCACTGAAGTAAGTCATGTTGTCTAGTCTGCCTCACTGGCTGCTCCCTCTATGACTGAGACAAAATCCATACCCAGTCCTCTTGATTGGCTTCCTCCTCTACCACTGCAACAAGATCTATTGAAACAAGTGTATTCTCCCAGGAGATCTCACATCTCCTCGAAGCCTCCTCAAATCATGACACCTGTTTGTCTGTCCCGGAAGATGTCTCTCTCCCACTTGAATCTGAGGGGGAACACTCCTAAATGAACGACTCTTCCTCTGAGTCAACTGACTCTCTTTGAGATTAGTCTCACTCTAAGTCTGCATCATTCTTTTTTAAAACTAATCTCATCAAGTATCCATTGATCCTGGAGGACCATGCTCCCTTTAAAACATGACTCCTTTTGAGTCTGTACAATCTCTAGAGCCATCTGCTTCCTCTGCATTTGTTGACTTCCTTTGAAGTCTGATCTCCTATGAACTGTCCTGGGGGGGG
>JASDQU010013271.1:34739-47170 GCA_032191745.1 Picea mariana
TTATAAAATCATCTTGTATAAATCAAAATGAAAGACAATGATACATAACATGTTTCTTAATTTTGGGAGTTCAACATCTAAATGTAAATTGCATAGAATCAAAGAGTCGAGGTTGTCATAACAAGATATAATAAAAAAACAAAAAGAGATGGAAAAAGCTTCAAGGCTCATGTTAGTGGCCCACTATTCTTGCTCAAACTAGTCTCTACTCAGCTCATTGTGCCCATCTATTGTAGAAGGTATCGACATCATTTATGTCGCAAACTCCATTATTAGTATTGAAGTCTCATTTGCATCTTATAAAATGTGCGACAACACCCCAACCAACCCTTGTCACATCTCATTAGCTTCTTTTATCTATCCATCCCTTAAAATAACCCAATGTACTCTTATGCTAAATGTTAAATTTAACATATGAGTGCATACACACTAACAAACACATGGTTGTAGAAAATTATAAATGTCACATATATATTAATGAAATGTTGCAACAAATACATACACATTAACTTGAGGAGGGCTATCCACACTACCCAAGTGCTATTCTAATATATCACTTCTTACAATGTCAATATATAGCACCCTTAGGTTGGTTAAGGTGATTAGACCACATAACCCGTGACCTAACATTATATTATAAACTTAGACACTTCACTTAATTCTCTTAATATATTTATATTTTAGTGTTATACTTTAACATTCCCTTTAACACAGAATTTAACACAGAATTTATATTAGTTGCTTATCATCCCCTTCACTGAAGAAGAATCAAAACTTTTATACTTGCAACATTTTATAAAATGACAAACATAACTTTGAACATTGTATTATGGTCATCTTCCATCCATCGAGTCCCTTGAAAACCCACTTAGATACATACTTTGTATTCAACTACTTTTTACAGACCTCAGATCGCATTCACCYTCATGTTGAAGGTARAATCATTGCTCTCTATTGTTCATTAGACAATCACGATACACTAGTGGATTGCATCAAGGGCATGGAGGGTAGACTAACCTGGAATTTTTCCTGAAGATATTCATAGAAATTACAATGCAAAGGCATGGAGGGTAGACTAACCTGGAATTTTTCCTGAAGATATTCATAGAAATTACAATGCAACACAGATAGGAAGTGATGCCAAAGCTAAATTATTTGAAATTCAAAATGTTTAATTTAGTCACATGAACCTTGAAACCAAACCCCAAAATAGAGATGAGTAGAGAAACCATAAACAAAACAAATTTTATGAAACTAGTTCTTTGGAAAACAAAGAAAACTTAAATGTCCAAAGAGAAAGAGAACACATGGTAGAGATGGGATTTGGAAAACAGAAAACTTAAATGTCCAAAGAGAACACCTTGTAGAGATGGGAAGTGGAAACCCATACACGATAAAAAATAATCTCCAAGTAGTTAGGATCAGGAGAGTATTGAAGTCTCCAAATAGAGGGATGAAAGCATTTCGGTGATTGTCTAATGAACACAAGAGCAGTGGTTGTGCCGTCCATATTCAAGGGTGATGACTTTACATCCAGTTATCTTGATTGCGTATAATGAATGAGAGCAATGCTCTACATTTCGCATGAGAGTGATCATAATGCAAGGTTTTGAAGAAGAATTCAGAAAAAAAAATAATGTGCCCAACCAACCTTATGGTGTTATATATTGAAATTATGATGTGATTAAATGAGATCAGTACTTATGTGTAGTGTGGAGAGCCCACCTTTGGATCCCATATACTTGTTGCAACAACAGTGATATAAGTTACTCATGCAAGGAGAACGGACCTCGGCAACAGAAACATACACTCTATAGCAGACGAAATCAACAACAAATAGACACAGATGAAAATACAACATTTCTCGTTACATCGGCAGGAATATTTATCCTTGCATGAAGCAACCCTCATGGAACAAGAGTTCATTGGAGTTGAACTTGTTTCAGAGTCTATGAGGTCTCTTTATTGATAAGCTGGATGGGTTGGTATAGGACAGGCTCCCTGATCTTGAAAGTCTGAATAGGGCCTAAAAACGTTTCTTAATGTTTTTATGTAATGACGGGTCAAAATGACCTTCGGAGGACTGTAATAAATAGGCACAGGACAGGTATGAATAGCACTGGGACAGTCAACCTTTTCTGGATCCAAACATCAAACAAATTTTGATTTCAGCTCTGAAATATTAAACATAATGATTTTTTCAGCTCTGAAATATTAAATATAATAATGATTTTTTTAGGATATATATATTTATATAAAACAAGTGAGATCCATCTTAACTTGGGATCTATCAAGTGCATAGATCTGGAGTCAAGATGGATCTAAGATGATTTAGAACAATGAAATATATATGAGTGCGCAAATATAACATTTGGCTTACTCCCTATCAATCATTATTTAAAATATCCAAAGTTAAGATGGATCTATACTATTTAGATGGACATTTTTCTACTTTATTTTACCATGTGAAAAGATACATTTTACATATCCAATGGGGTTGTAAGAGCAGATACATGTTACACATCCAATGGGGTTGTAAGAGCATCTCTTTTCTTTTAGTGCAAATAATGAACAACAAAACAATTGTGTTGTCGTAGAAACCTAAAACACTAGTATAGATCTATCTTACTTTCATATCTATTAGACAACAAGAGGGATCAAAAGAGCACAATAGCAAACCTCTTCTTGCTGAAATGTTTTAGGGTTAAGATGGAACTATACTAATTGATTTATTTTTTATCCTTTTAAATTGTGTCTTTCTTCATTTTGTTTTCTTTAAAATTTGTTGTTGCACATCATTTCATTCCATTTTTATTTTTCAGCACTTTGGACATACATGTATCATCTCTTTTTCCCATGGTGTAAGAGTGCCTTGCCTCTTTCCATGTGATTAAGTGTTATAATAGAATGTATGCACTATTCGTTTATGTGATGATCAATTAATGAATAGTGCATCGACAACATGTGTAGGAATTTGTACTTCATCTTGGTAGTTTCCACCACTTATCCAAGGTTGAGCCTTGAGATTTGAAGGTAGAGTTGAAAGACCACCTAAAAACGATTTACATCCAATCATTCCAAATAACTCGTGTATCCTCTCTTACTGCCACTGCTAAGATAGAGTTAGACAATGCTTATTCCTCGAACATTGTCATTACTTCTTCTATGAGAAAAGAATTTCACAACTCGCGACTCTTCTGGCTTCCCATGGCATTGCTTTATCAAGTTTTTCCCATTATGGAAAATTCTCCATTGCTACATCTTGTAGGAGTCTAAGTGTGTCCCAATCCCATCATAGTTGATCACCCATTCGAACAAGCTATTGATCGTTGCCTTGGTAAGCCATTATATCACCAACACTAATAAGATGTGAGACCCTCCTTCGTTGGACTCCTCCTTTTTCTCCTCATCCTATGGGGTTTTAGTAAGTCATTCCCACCTCCCAAGGGCATGTTCTTATGCATTACTCACTCATCCACCATTGGAAACACCACTTCAATCCAACTTGCATGTGTTCCAATATTCTTCCCTCTCGAGAGCTTACGTTTCTTGTTCTAATTCACTCTCACTTTAAACACAAGAACATGGAGAAAGATACACAGAAAAATCATTATACAAAAATATTTATACAGACTACAAAATTGAGATTTGTGAATGTAGCAGCTTAAAGATAATATTTTTTGCACTTAACCTTTTGTATAAAGGTTATGAGAGCTAGCCACACAAGTATATCATGAATAGAAACCCAAACAAAGGGTCATAAAGAACATGGAGAAAGATACACAGAAAAATCATTGCACAAAAATATTTATACAGACTACAAAATTGAGATTTGTGAATGTAGTAACTTAAAGATAATATTTGTTGCACTTAACCTTGTGTAGAAAGGTTATGATAGCTAGCCACACAAGTACCTCATGAATAGAAACCCAAACAAAGGGTCATAAAATTTTCCCTTTAATCAACATTGTTATTATAGAGTCACCATCGTAACTTCTTTAAAAATTGTCAAGATTTCCCACCTTTAACTCTCCTTTACATTGCTTTTCAACCAATGTTGACATCAACAATGTCACAATAAAAATGTAAACAAAATAAAGAAAAGAAATTTATCCATCAAATTTGATAGCTTAACAAGTTTAAGACAGCGTTACTTGACAACAATAGAATTTATCCTTCAAATTTGATAGCCTAACAAGTTTAAGACATCGTTACTTGACAACAATAGAAGGTATATGCATCAATATGACCATCATGTCCCATATTAATTCAAAGTTGGCTACATAGTATCACTATGTTTGTTGAACAAAAAGTTAAAATGTTAGATGTTTAAGCTATTGATTCAAAGTTGGTTACATAGTATCACTACTTTTGTTGAACAAAAGGTTTAAAATATTGGAAGTCTAAGCTATTTTTGTGATCAATACACCATCAAAGTAGCAATTGATAATGCAATCCATTGTTTAATGGATAAACATCTAAGTCATATAAATGCCACCCTTGCTCAAGCGTCCTACATCATATCCAATATGTTAGATTTTGATCACTTGACACTATCTCACACAAACTCCATCATTACATATCACGTATAAAATTCCTCAGTTTTATATCTTCAAAGACAATATTCATAGCAATCTAAGTGTTACACTTTGGAGCATATTAAGATACAATCTTCATTTCTTTTATTTCTTCTTTATTTTGATTATAAAGGTAGAATAATGTTTATGATAGTGAGTTCTACACTTTAAAACATATTAATTATAATATCACAATCATAATATTAAGGTAAACAATATTTATATTATTTTGATTTTATAAAGGTAGAACAATATTTTTTGAGCTAAGAGGTGGTCTACAATCCAGTATGGAAGAGATGTCACATAAATAACTAAAAAAATAATAATAATAAAAATACTCATATTAAAAAAAAATGCAAGTCAATTTTAAAGTAAAAAATACAAGTAAGCTTTAGAATAAATAAAATTTACATTAGTATTAATTGACCAAGTTTACAGCCCAAAGGGGTTGGATCCAATGGTGGAAAGCGAGGAGTTTGAGCCTAATATTGAAACCCAAAAAAGATATGAGAAAAAAAGGTGTGTAAGACCAACTTCATTTCAATTTGTTGTTTTTGACAATACTCTAATATTTTTTTTATAAG
Source organism: Picea mariana (assembly GCA_032191745.1). NCBI lineage: Eukaryota > Viridiplantae > Streptophyta > Pinopsida > Pinales > Pinaceae > Picea > Picea mariana. The sequence goes on from JASDQU010013271.1 coordinate 39,901, forward strand.
CTTATCTGGAAAATTTCATATTAACTTGAAAAAGAAATAGTACAATGTCTAACTCATGGTCTGTCACTGGGATACCAAACAGAAAAATAGCAACTTGTTTATCCTCATTGTATTGAAGAGCAAAAATGAATTTATACTACATATCATAATATACTGGAGATTAAAGGAAGAGTAATGAAGTATGTGAGAAGTTTGATTAACATTATGATAACTAAGATGAGGAGGGGCGAGAGCCTCACTACCTCTAAAACTATAGAAACAAAAATTTAACAGTCCTAGCATTTGAAAAACTAAACATGCGGAGCAATATCTTCGGCAACAAGATCCTGGGGCTGAGCGAAGTTGAGCTTGGTGAAGTCCATGCTAGAGAGATTCTTGGTGAGAAGATTGATTTTGTGGTCTACAAGTTTGATTTGATGTTGCACATTATCAAGCGAAAGAAGAATCTCCTGGTACGCTAAGTCTATTGTTTCGTAATACCTAGTTTCCTTGGTGTGAGAAGAACCGGTGTGAACCTATGGACAATTGTCTTCATTTACTGCTTTGTCGTCAATGCAATGTCTATGAACTTGAATATCAGCTTTGTGTTCTACGTTTGGAGCCTCCTCGCGACATGAGGAAAGACCAGAGAAGAGGGATAACAAAAGGGGAGAACTAGAGAATAGTATAGTGACCAGATGGAGCCAACAAAGACATGAAACAAACCAAAATATGGTGAGAACTCTGAGTAATGAGAGACAGAGTCACAAGAGGCAAAGGATTTGGCCACGGGGGGAGGGTCCCTGAATCCCTGAGAACGGACAAAGACAAGCTGGGACTGTATCTTTCCCATGTTGTGAGATTTCATTGCCATAATTGGCATAGTAACCGTCCAAAACCAGAAAAGCCAGAGAAGTATAGGAGAAATGAATGTCGTAGGAGGGGAGTACACCGTCAGGGGAGTAGTGCCTTCTAATAATGAAGACATGCATGCAAGATCAAGAGGAGTGGCCAGTGTAATGTTGAGGGATGAGGGGAGGATAGGTGTGCATGATCCCCCCTCACCCGTTTTCATCCCTATCACCCCATTCGAGGGACTCTAATATTTATTTTATGAATAAAGAACTCAAATAATAATAAAAAAATATTTGAATTTCAAAATAATATGATATATATTATTGTTTATAATTATGTCAGTTGGGTTTAGCTTGAGTGGTTTGTGTTGAGGGGTGTTTTCCCTCCACCCAGGTTCAATTCCAGCGAGTGACATGACGAGCTCTTAAATATATTATTGTTTATAATTACATAGTTGGTAAATGTTATTATTACATTTTCTCCCATATTTTTAATTAAGGGTATATATTGAAAAATTATAAATGTTATAAACCAGCGTAGATCCATGAGGGATCAAATCTCTTGAGGTGCAAACCTTTCTTCAAGTTTTTCACTCTGAAAGAGGTTTTCACCTCGAGAGATTTGATCCCTCTCAATGCTTGATAGATCTGGGGTTAATATGGATCTAGGTTAGTAGTAATCAAAATGCTACACTTTGAAACATATTAAGGTACATAATATCACCATAATATTAAGGTAAACCATCTTAATATCATGTATGTCATTCTTTTTTCTAAATTATCAAGGTAGGACAATATTCATAGCAATCCAAGTGTTATACTTTGCAAGATATTAAAGCACAATTTTCACTTCTTTTTTCCCAAGGAAATGTACTCGCGGAAAACCCTCCAAATACTTCCCCATGTTTCATGGATGGTAAGCGGGGTAAACTACCACCCCTAATTACGAGGACTAGCCTTGGAAGAATCAAGAGAGTCGGACCTGTGACCAACAACAAGCATGATAAACTCATGTTTGGCTCTAGACCAATTGAGATAACCCTTGGGACAACAATTTCTCTTTCTTTTATTTCTTTTTTGTTTTAATTATAAAGGTGGAACAATATTCATAGTAGTCTATGTACACTTTAAAACATGTTAAGGTACAATTTTATTCATAGTAATCTAAGTGGACACTTTGAAACATATTAAGATACAATATTAACAATTACATTACCAATCAATTGAGGACCATTGTGCTCCATGGAAGTTGAGTTTCCAAAATCAATCAATGTTAGGTTAACCTTCAAATGGGTTGACATTGATAAGGTTTTCACAAGTCTTTAGTTGAATTTAGCATTCATGCTAATGTTGAGTTGGCAACATTGTTCTTAGTTGGCATTCAAACATACAATTGATATCTAATCATTGCCTTGATTGATTACTTCAACATAGAAGATGAACCATGTAGCACTAAAACTTGATATTAAATTTTTTTCACCATATATTACACATTTTTTTCCATGAAAAAAATTGCAATTTTTATTCAAATAAAGAATGGAAATCACATTCTTTATGTGCTCTTGGCACGAGCACAAGAAATAAATGATAGAAAAAACACTCCAACGTTTTTAGAATCGAGTACATAATAATCAAAAGATGATTCATCACCATCACCAATTGTGCTATGTAGCCTCCAAATAAAGTTTAAAAAATATGTAAAATGCCCTTGATAGTCCTTAGTTAATACAATGCATATTAAGGAAAATAAAAACAGTGTTAAAAATATCAAAATACTAAACAATGTCTTAAAAGATTGAGATCCTTCATTGTGTCTGGGCTTCATTAATGGATTCCGCCAGAATTGTTGAGATAGTTTCCACCTATTGACCATCTTTGGAAAGAGAATCTCCTTTGATGCTATGTGCACATCAGACATGTTTGAATGTGATAAGATTCAAACACAAATGAGGCTTCCTTGCCTTGTTAGAGGTTCCAATAAGATAGTGAATTTGGTTCTCACCATTTATCTATTTTACATCCAAAGAGGAGTCACCATATATATGCGGTATCATTACTCTATCCATAACCATTCTTAGCAGAATACGAAGTGTCATCATCTCTACATAATTGTTTGACCCAAAACACAAGCCACTTTGTAAGAAATGTAGTGCCCATAAAAAAAATCAGTATACCACCAACATTGCTAAAATCATTTTGTTTTTGCCTAGCACCATCAAAGAATTTCCAAAGAAAGGATTTGTCAATGCATAGCTTGCCAACTTTCCTTGGATGACTTTCTTATATCGACTCTCTATTTCCATGAACAAATGCACATACCTAATTATACACTTGGAAGGTGGGAATTTGCTTTCCCTTAAAGTTTACACAATTGTATGTCTTTCCCTTAAAGGCATCCAACTTTCCTTGGATGTCTTTCTTATATTGACTCTCTATTTCCACAAACAAGTGCACATACCTAATTATACACTTGGAAGGTGGGAATTTGCTTTCCCTTAAAGTTTACACTATTGTAATGCTTACCCTAATTGTTAAATAAGATTCTCTTAACAATAAGTATTTTTTCCACATATTGTATTAACTCTATGTGGATCTAACATACAAAACTTCATAAACCTACATGATGCTTGGCGAAAGAAAGCATATTTTCTCTTCTATGTCAATAAATATATTTTAACACCAAAATACATACATGTAATTTCCCATTTACTATTAGAAATTGTTTCAATGACATAGAACCCACCTACTTATAGCACCACACATAATCATAGTTAAATAGATTGTCCTCTTAACAAATAGATTTTTTTTAGAATACATAGTTGTACTCTTGTGTGTTGAAATCATTTTAGGCATTAGTGATTTATAAACAATAAATTTATTTTTTGCCCAAGAAAAACCACTTGAAAACCTCTAGGATGCTTCCCCACATTCGTGGATGGCATCCCTATTAAACCCATCAATATGGACGTGTGTGTCTCACCCAAGGTGATTCAAACCATACACTTGTCAATGTAAAACTAGCCTAATGTCCAACAACATTGACAACCACTAGTTGAACTAACCCATTTGAGCTCTCTCTCTCTCTCTCTCTCTCTCTCTCTCTCTCTCTCTCTCTCTCTATATATATATATATATAATCCAACTTCATTAATTAACTACATATTGATATATGTTATATGTGATTGCCACATATGTGAAAATCACTATTTATGAATAAATAGTATTGTTATTTATACAATTTATTTACAATATATATGAAAACAGTAAATACTAAATCATAAAATCTTGTAAGTCATATTTCTAAAAACTAAAATATTTTCCAAGAAAAACCTTCACGTACTTCTAATCCATGAATATCCAAACCTTTGACTTGTGATCTCCCTAACTTGGAGTAGAGATCTCACCTCTAGCTCACGCCCACTTGAACTTAACCCTTAGGGTTTTTAAACACTAAAATATATTTTAGTGAATTATTTTTAAATATATATATATATATATATATATATATATATATATATTATCAACAAATAAATAATAAAAATATTACATGAACAACCACTTTTATCTAAATACTTTATTTATAGCTTCAACTCACATGTCAACATCATCTGTGTAAACAACGTCACAAATACTTTTACTTCTAAATAAGGATGAAGTTAAACACTATCACCATGAACAACACAACAAAGCTTTAACATAAAGTTACCACACAAATATATAGAAAGAGCTATTATAACAAATTGTTAAAAACTATAATATATTACAATACATAAAGGGTTACCCCCCAATATATATAGAAAGAGCTATTATAATAAATAAAGTGTTAAAAAATCTTACATTTTAAGCAAATTTTGATTATACTATTTGCATCATAATTTAGGGTTAGTCGATCTGAAAAGCTTTTATGGAAGATTCCAGGGACTGGTTCTAAGGTTACAGCGTCAACAGTGAGAAGAATGGTGATTATAGGGGAGGGAGCGGGACTCCCTCCTGCAAGTAGGTGGTGGTGGACAAAGGGAAAAGTCCATGCGGCGTAAGGTTTAAGGAACCTCTGACAGGGACCTTGGGATCAAGGCCAAAGCACCATAAAGAGGACAATCAGAAGAAAAAAAACGAGTGGGGCAGGAGACCAAGGAGGCTCGGAGTAGTACGTCAGAAACGGAAAACACAAGTGGGGGAGGAGGGAACAACCCATGCAAACAAAAAATGGCGCTAATCCCAAAGGTTATTCTAGAAGATCCCCAGACCCAACTCTTGAGAGATCAGATGAAGACACGGGCCTTGATCTGCAAGTTTATGGGCTTGTGGCCTACAGAAAAGACTCTGAGCAGCTGGATAAAACACCAATGGAAGCCAAGTGGAGAAGTAGACCTCCAGCTGGGATCAAAAGGTTTTTTTACAACAATCTTCATGAACTTAGAAGACAGAGATAAGATCTTTGAGGGGGGACCATATTTCCATGCCTCATTGGGATTGTACATGCGACCTTGGAAGGAAAACTTCTCCCCAGAAAATGAGACTTTTAAAAGTGTCCCAGTTTGGCTCAAGCTATACTCCCTCCCGTTGGATTACTGGCTATCGTCCACCTTTGAAGCCATCAGGAACAAGCTGGGGAAATATGTCAAGATGTATGATGCAACATTAAAAGGGAAGTATACATCCTATGCGAGAATTTGTATAGAGATGGATGTCTTGGGGGCACTCCCGGAGGCAATCAGTTTGGATTTCAAGGATGAGGAATGGATCCAAAGCATAGACTATGAACAGATCTTGTTTCAATGTAGAATGTGTCATGAACACGGGCACCTACTAAGAGAGTGCCCGCTAAACAAAAAAATGGAATGGGAAAACTCAAAACAACAACAGGACGAGGATGGTTTTGTTAGGCCAAACTACAAAGGCAGAGGAAATAAGAGACAAGGCAAGCCCCCCATAATGAGCAACCCAGAATTGAGGAATAGACCTGAAGAACGAGGAAATCCAAAACAAGGGGAAGAGGAGGAACAGAAAATACAAAAGGAAAGGGAGATAAACAAACAAGAAGTAAATAAGACCATAGAGAGTCAAAACCCTCAAGGAAATTGCGGGCACAACAAGGGCACAATCGAAGAAGGAGACTAATACACAAATACCCCAATGCAAGAGGTCGATGACGATTCAGAAATGACATCAAGCAAGGTTGGAACAGAAGACCTAGACCTAAGAGATATCATGGAAAGGGAAGGGATAGACCTCCCAAATATACTGGAACAATGGAAAAAGCAAGAAGTCGACAATATACCAACGGATCAATTGGATCGCATCCAATACCTATTCCTTCTGAGGGAGGAAGCAAAAACCAGAGGAATCAAGTGCATGCATGGAGAAATATGAAACTTAGGTATCAAAACAAGAGAAGGTTCGCCACAACACTCATCAAAGCAGGCAAGATGAAAGAAAGGGGGGAAATCAAACAGCGTAGCCCTACAGGAATTAGGAGCGCTTATGATAAATTCAAGTAAGATCAAAAAACTATTTCCCAACTTCCCCCCACATGTTTAAATGAAGGTTATTACTTGGAACATAAGGGGCCTGAACAGCCCTAGCAAACAATGAATCCTTAAAAATAGACCGAATATGGAACAACCAGATATTTGTTTCATTCAAGAGACTAAATGCAATATGGACAAAATGGAAATAATAAGTAAGAAGTATTGAAATAAGTACAAGTTTATGACTATAGATAGTCAAAACATGGCGGGAGGCATACTCACCCTGTGGAACCCGCAATTGGTGAATCTACTCTCTATAGAAGCCACTAGGCACTCATTATCTGTAAAAATGCAAGTGATAGGGAACATGGAGGAGGTCATATGTACAAATGTATATGGACCCTAGGTATTGGAAGATAAGAGAATAATGCTCCTAGACCTAGAAAACCTAAAGGAGCGGAACAATAACCTTCATTGGATTCTGGTTAGGGACTTCAACATTATAACTACTCTGGTTGAGAAAAAAGGGGGCAATCGGAGATTGGACAGAGATGCGGAAGAGTTCACAACCTTCATTGAAAGAATGGAGCTAGTGGACATCAGGACTAGTAATGGGAAGTTCACCTGGAACAACAAAAGACATTTACACCACCAGGTGGCCACGAGGCTAGATAGAATCCTAGTCTTGGAATCCATCATTTTGCAGGGTTTAGCGCTGGAAGGCAACATCCTTCCCTGAGGGGGATCAGACCATTGGTCGGTGCGATTAGGGGCAAATTTTCAGGCAACACCAAGATTCGAGAAGTTTTGGATCAACCACCCAACATTCAAGGAGAACATCAAAGCTTGGTGGCAAGAGGAAATCCAGGAACAAGGGACAAAGATGTTTAGACTTCAGAAAAAACTCAAGTACATGAAGGAAAAACTCAAGAAGTGGAACAAAAAAGTTTTCAAAAACATAGACCA
>JASDQU010013271.1:57025-72898 GCA_032191745.1 Picea mariana
ATGGACAATTGTCTTCATTTACTGCTTTGTCGTCAATGCAATGTCTATGAACTTGAATATCAGCTTTGTGTTCTACGTTTGGAGCCTCCTCGCGACATGAGGAAAGACCAGAGAAGAGGGATAACAAAAGGGGAGAACTAGAGAATAGTATAGTGACCAGATGGAGCCAACAAAGACATGAAACAAACCAAAATATGGTGAGAACTCTGAGTAATGAGAGACAGAGTCACAAGAGGCAAAGGATTTGGCCACGGGGGGAGGGTCCCTGAATCCCTGAGAACGGACAAAGACAAGCTGGGACTGTATCTTTCCCATGTTGTGAGATTTCATTGCCATAATTGGCATAGTAACCGTCCAAAACCAGAAAAGCCAGAGAAGTATAGGAGAAATGAATGTCGTAGGAGGGGAGTACACCGTCAGGGGAGTAGTGCCTTCTAATAATGAAGACATGCATGCAAGATCAAGAGGAGTGGCCAGTGTAATGTTGAGGGATGAGGGGAGGATAGGTGTGCATGATCCCCCCTCACCCGTTTTCATCCCTATCACCCCATTCGAGGGACTCTAATATTTATTTTATGAATAAAGAACTCAAATAATAATAAAAAAATATTTGAATTTCAAAATAATATGATATATATTATTGTTTATAATTATGTCAGTTGGGTTTAGCTTGAGTGGTTTGTGTTGAGGGGTGTTTTCCCTCCACCCAGGTTCAATTCCAGCGAGTGACATGACGAGCTCTTAAATATATTATTGTTTATAATTACATAGTTGGTAAATGTTATTATTACATTTTCTCCCATATTTTTAATTAAGGGTATATATTGAAAAATTATAAATGTTATAAACCAGCGTAGATCCATGAGGGATCAAATCTCTTGAGGTGCAAACCTTTCTTCAAGTTTTTCACTCTGAAAGAGGTTTTCACCTCGAGAGATTTGATCCCTCTCAATGCTTGATAGATCTGGGGTTAATATGGATCTAGGTTAGTAGTAATCAAAATGCTACACTTTGAAACATATTAAGGTACATAATATCACCATAATATTAAGGTAAACCATCTTAATATCATGTATGTCATTCTTTTTTCTAAATTATCAAGGTAGGACAATATTCATAGCAATCCAAGTGTTATACTTTGCAAGATATTAAAGCACAATTTTCACTTCTTTTTTCCCAAGGAAATGTACTCGCGGAAAACCCTCCAAATACTTCCCCATGTTTCATGGATGGTAAGCGGGGTAAACTACCACCCCTAATTACGAGGACTAGCCTTGGAAGAATCAAGAGAGTCGGACCTGTGACCAACAACAAGCATGATAAACTCATGTTTGGCTCTAGACCAATTGAGATAACCCTTGGGACAACAATTTCTCTTTCTTTTATTTCTTTTTTGTTTTAATTATAAAGGTGGAACAATATTCATAGTAGTCTATGTACACTTTAAAACATGTTAAGGTACAATTTTATTCATAGTAATCTAAGTGGACACTTTGAAACATATTAAGATACAATATTAACAATTACATTACCAATCAATTGAGGACCATTGTGCTCCATGGAAGTTGAGTTTCCAAAATCAATCAATGTTAGGTTAACCTTCAAATGGGTTGACATTGATAAGGTTTTCACAAGTCTTTAGTTGAATTTAGCATTCATGCTAATGTTGAGTTGGCAACATTGTTCTTAGTTGGCATTCAAACATACAATTGATATCTAATCATTGCCTTGATTGATTACTTCAACATAGAAGATGAACCATGTAGCACTAAAACTTGATATTAAATTTTTTTCACCATATATTACACATTTTTTTCCATGAAAAAAATTGCAATTTTTATTCAAATAAAGAATGGAAATCACATTCTTTATGTGCTCTTGGCACGAGCACAAGAAATAAATGATAGAAAAAACACTCCAACGTTTTTAGAATCGAGTACATAATAATCAAAAGATGATTCATCACCATCACCAATTGTGCTATGTAGCCTCCAAATAAAGTTTAAAAAATATGTAAAATGCCCTTGATAGTCCTTAGTTAATACAATGCATATTAAGGAAAATAAAAACAGTGTTAAAAATATCAAAATACTAAACAATGTCTTAAAAGATTGAGATCCTTCATTGTGTCTGGGCTTCATTAATGGATTCCGCCAGAATTGTTGAGATAGTTTCCACCTATTGACCATCTTTGGAAAGAGAATCTCCTTTGATGCTATGTGCACATCAGACATGTTTGAATGTGATAAGATTCAAACACAAATGAGGCTTCCTTGCCTTGTTAGAGGTTCCAATAAGATAGTGAATTTGGTTCTCACCATTTATCTATTTTACATCCAAAGAGGAGTCACCATATATATGCGGTATCATTACTCTATCCATAACCATTCTTAGCAGAATACGAAGTGTCATCATCTCTACATAATTGTTTGACCCAAAACACAAGCCACTTTGTAAGAAATGTAGTGCCCATAAAAAAAATCAGTATACCACCAACATTGCTAAAATCATTTTGTTTTTGCCTAGCACCATCAAAGAATTTCCAAAGAAAGGATTTGTCAATGCATAGCTTGCCAACTTTCCTTGGATGACTTTCTTATATCGACTCTCTATTTCCATGAACAAATGCACATACCTAATTATACACTTGGAAGGTGGGAATTTGCTTTCCCTTAAAGTTTACACAATTGTATGTCTTTCCCTTAAAGGCATCCAACTTTCCTTGGATGTCTTTCTTATATTGACTCTCTATTTCCACAAACAAGTGCACATACCTAATTATACACTTGGAAGGTGGGAATTTGCTTTCCCTTAAAGTTTACACTATTGTAATGCTTACCCTAATTGTTAAATAAGATTCTCTTAACAATAAGTATTTTTTCCACATATTGTATTAACTCTATGTGGATCTAACATACAAAACTTCATAAACCTACATGATGCTTGGCGAAAGAAAGCATATTTTCTCTTCTATGTCAATAAATATATTTTAACACCAAAATACATACATGTAATTTCCCATTTACTATTAGAAATTGTTTCAATGACATAGAACCCACCTACTTATAGCACCACACATAATCATAGTTAAATAGATTGTCCTCTTAACAAATAGATTTTTTTTAGAATACATAGTTGTACTCTTGTGTGTTGAAATCATTTTAGGCATTAGTGATTTATAAACAATAAATTTATTTTTTGCCCAAGAAAAACCACTTGAAAACCTCTAGGATGCTTCCCCACATTCGTGGATGGCATCCCTATTAAACCCATCAATATGGACGTGTGTGTCTCACCCAAGGTGATTCAAACCATACACTTGTCAATGTAAAACTAGCCTAATGTCCAACAACATTGACAACCACTAGTTGAACTAACCCATTTGAGCTCTCTCTCTCTCTCTCTCTCTCTCTCTCTCTCTCTCTCTCTCTCTCTATATATATATATATATAATCCAACTTCATTAATTAACTACATATTGATATATGTTATATGTGATTGCCACATATGTGAAAATCACTATTTATGAATAAATAGTATTGTTATTTATACAATTTATTTACAATATATATGAAAACAGTAAATACTAAATCATAAAATCTTGTAAGTCATATTTCTAAAAACTAAAATATTTTCCAAGAAAAACCTTCACGTACTTCTAATCCATGAATATCCAAACCTTTGACTTGTGATCTCCCTAACTTGGAGTAGAGATCTCACCTCTAGCTCACGCCCACTTGAACTTAACCCTTAGGGTTTTTAAACACTAAAATATATTTTAGTGAATTATTTTTAAATATATATATATATATATATATATATATATATATATATTATCAACAAATAAATAATAAAAATATTACATGAACAACCACTTTTATCTAAATACTTTATTTATAGCTTCAACTCACATGTCAACATCATCTGTGTAAACAACGTCACAAATACTTTTACTTCTAAATAAGGATGAAGTTAAACACTATCACCATGAACAACACAACAAAGCTTTAACATAAAGTTACCACACAAATATATAGAAAGAGCTATTATAACAAATTGTTAAAAACTATAATATATTACAATACATAAAGGGTTACCCCCCAATATATATAGAAAGAGCTATTATAATAAATAAAGTGTTAAAAAATCTTACATTTTAAGCAAATTTTGATTATACTATTTGCATCATAATTTAGGGTTAGTCGATCTGAAAAGCTTTTATGGAAGATTCCAGGGACTGGTTCTAAGGTTACAGCGTCAACAGTGAGAAGAATGGTGATTATAGGGGAGGGAGCGGGACTCCCTCCTGCAAGTAGGTGGTGGTGGACAAAGGGAAAAGTCCATGCGGCGTAAGGTTTAAGGAACCTCTGACAGGGACCTTGGGATCAAGGCCAAAGCACCATAAAGAGGACAATCAGAAGAAAAAAAACGAGTGGGGCAGGAGACCAAGGAGGCTCGGAGTAGTACGTCAGAAACGGAAAACACAAGTGGGGGAGGAGGGAACAACCCATGCAAACAAAAAATGGCGCTAATCCCAAAGGTTATTCTAGAAGATCCCCAGACCCAACTCTTGAGAGATCAGATGAAGACACGGGCCTTGATCTGCAAGTTTATGGGCTTGTGGCCTACAGAAAAGACTCTGAGCAGCTGGATAAAACACCAATGGAAGCCAAGTGGAGAAGTAGACCTCCAGCTGGGATCAAAAGGTTTTTTTACAACAATCTTCATGAACTTAGAAGACAGAGATAAGATCTTTGAGGGGGGACCATATTTCCATGCCTCATTGGGATTGTACATGCGACCTTGGAAGGAAAACTTCTCCCCAGAAAATGAGACTTTTAAAAGTGTCCCAGTTTGGCTCAAGCTATACTCCCTCCCGTTGGATTACTGGCTATCGTCCACCTTTGAAGCCATCAGGAACAAGCTGGGGAAATATGTCAAGATGTATGATGCAACATTAAAAGGGAAGTATACATCCTATGCGAGAATTTGTATAGAGATGGATGTCTTGGGGGCACTCCCGGAGGCAATCAGTTTGGATTTCAAGGATGAGGAATGGATCCAAAGCATAGACTATGAACAGATCTTGTTTCAATGTAGAATGTGTCATGAACACGGGCACCTACTAAGAGAGTGCCCGCTAAACAAAAAAATGGAATGGGAAAACTCAAAACAACAACAGGACGAGGATGGTTTTGTTAGGCCAAACTACAAAGGCAGAGGAAATAAGAGACAAGGCAAGCCCCCCATAATGAGCAACCCAGAATTGAGGAATAGACCTGAAGAACGAGGAAATCCAAAACAAGGGGAAGAGGAGGAACAGAAAATACAAAAGGAAAGGGAGATAAACAAACAAGAAGTAAATAAGACCATAGAGAGTCAAAACCCTCAAGGAAATTGCGGGCACAACAAGGGCACAATCGAAGAAGGAGACTAATACACAAATACCCCAATGCAAGAGGTCGATGACGATTCAGAAATGACATCAAGCAAGGTTGGAACAGAAGACCTAGACCTAAGAGATATCATGGAAAGGGAAGGGATAGACCTCCCAAATATACTGGAACAATGGAAAAAGCAAGAAGTCGACAATATACCAACGGATCAATTGGATCGCATCCAATACCTATTCCTTCTGAGGGAGGAAGCAAAAACCAGAGGAATCAAGTGCATGCATGGAGAAATATGAAACTTAGGTATCAAAACAAGAGAAGGTTCGCCACAACACTCATCAAAGCAGGCAAGATGAAAGAAAGGGGGGAAATCAAACAGCGTAGCCCTACAGGAATTAGGAGCGCTTATGATAAATTCAAGTAAGATCAAAAAACTATTTCCCAACTTCCCCCCACATGTTTAAATGAAGGTTATTACTTGGAACATAAGGGGCCTGAACAGCCCTAGCAAACAATGAATCCTTAAAAATAGACCGAATATGGAACAACCAGATATTTGTTTCATTCAAGAGACTAAATGCAATATGGACAAAATGGAAATAATAAGTAAGAAGTATTGAAATAAGTACAAGTTTATGACTATAGATAGTCAAAACATGGCGGGAGGCATACTCACCCTGTGGAACCCGCAATTGGTGAATCTACTCTCTATAGAAGCCACTAGGCACTCATTATCTGTAAAAATGCAAGTGATAGGGAACATGGAGGAGGTCATATGTACAAATGTATATGGACCCTAGGTATTGGAAGATAAGAGAATAATGCTCCTAGACCTAGAAAACCTAAAGGAGCGGAACAATAACCTTCATTGGATTCTGGTTAGGGACTTCAACATTATAACTACTCTGGTTGAGAAAAAAGGGGGCAATCGGAGATTGGACAGAGATGCGGAAGAGTTCACAACCTTCATTGAAAGAATGGAGCTAGTGGACATCAGGACTAGTAATGGGAAGTTCACCTGGAACAACAAAAGACATTTACACCACCAGGTGGCCACGAGGCTAGATAGAATCCTAGTCTTGGAATCCATCATTTTGCAGGGTTTAGCGCTGGAAGGCAACATCCTTCCCTGAGGGGGATCAGACCATTGGTCGGTGCGATTAGGGGCAAATTTTCAGGCAACACCAAGATTCGAGAAGTTTTGGATCAACCACCCAACATTCAAGGAGAACATCAAAGCTTGGTGGCAAGAGGAAATCCAGGAACAAGGGACAAAGATGTTTAGACTTCAGAAAAAACTCAAGTACATGAAGGAAAAACTCAAGAAGTGGAACAAAAAAGTTTTCAAAAACATAGACCAAGAAAAAAAACGAATAGAGGTAAGAATGGAAAAGCTACAAGAGCAATGCATCCAAAAAGGCTACACCGAGGAGAGGAAAAAAGAGGAGAACCAATTACTCCAGGATTGGGAAGCCAGATGTAAAGAGGAGAACCAATTACTCCAGGATTGGGAAGCCAGATGTAAGCAAGAGACCCTGTGGAGACAAAAGTCTAGAATTTAGTGGCTTAAGGAAGGGGAGAGAAACACCAAATTCTTCCACAGATCAACTATAGTGAGAAAATCTCATAACAAAATTCTGAAGATTTGGGATCAGGATGGGATAGAGAGAGAATCCCACCAGGACATTGAAAACACTCTGGTCAAACACTTCCAGGGGATAGCCAAAGAACCCAACCTAGATAGGACCGAAGCAATCCAGAGGACAGTAAGGCACATCCCTAAGTTGGTAACAGAGAAACACAATGTCAACCTTTGCAAACCCATATCCAAGGAAGTAGACCAAGCGATCCAGGAGATGCCAAATGGAAAGGCCCCAGGCCCAGATGGCTTCACAGTGGAATTTTTTAAAACTTGTTGGGATGTGGTTAAGTATGATATTTATGGTATAGTGGAGGACTCCAGACGCTCAGCCTCAATCCTAAAGGCCCTAAACGCCACGATGATCACTCTGATCCCAAAAGAAAATGAAGCCAAAACTCTTGATCGTTATCGATCGATTGCCTTGTGCAATATTATGTATAAGATAATTTCAAAAGTCGTAGCTAATAGATTGAAACCACTTCTCCCAACTCTGATCTCACAGGAGTAGGCTGGCTTCCTGGAGGGGAGGCAGATTCTGGATAACATCATTCAAGCCCATGAAATAATACACACCCTGAAAAGTAAAAAGAAAGCGGGGATGTTAATCCAGTTGGACTTGGCCAAGGCTTATGACAAAATAAGCTAGAACTATATGGCGAAAACGATGGAAGCATTTGGGTTTGACCAACATTGGATTAAATGGATAATCAACCTAGTCTCTACAACAAGCTTCTTGCTTCTAGTTAATGGAGCTCCAGCCAAGCCGTTCTACCCCACGAGGGGTATAAGACAAGGGGATCCCCTATCCCCTTTCATGTTCATTTTAATGATGGAAGGGCTTAGCAGGAGCATAAAGACAGCAACAGCCGAAGGCGAAATCAAAAGCCTAAAACCGTTCGAAGATTGTCCAACCTCAACACACCAACAATTTGTGGACGATACCTTGCTCCACAGAATCCCCACGATCAAGGAAGCAAAGGCGTACAAAAAAAAATTAGAAGAGTTTGGAGAGGCCTCGGGGGCTGAAATAAGCCAACTTTAAATCCATGATCTACTTCTTCAACACAAACCTGCAATCCAAAGGAACCTGGCCAACATATTGGGGTTTGAGAGGAAGACACTCCCAACGAAGTATTTGGGGGTGCCCCTAACGGACAAGGCGTGTAGGAACATAACATGGGAAGGAGTCATCAACAAGCTGCAGGGGAGGGTTAAAAATTGGATTTACAGAACTCTAAACCTAGCAGGACAGTTAATCCTAACTAAAGCGATCCTACAAGCAATCCTGACATATCTTATGTCGGTGTTTCCGGCCCCAAAAGGCATCCTACAAAAAATTAGAGCAATCCAGAGAGACTTCATATGGAGAGGAACTGAGGATAAAAAGAAATGGGCCTTGGTGGTATGGGACAAAGTGTGCAGACCAAAGAACAATGGGGGCCTCGGGTTACAAGACCCACATGTAACCAATGAGGCCTACGGGGAAAAATTGTGGTGGAGATGGGTAAAAGATAGCTTGGTGCCATGGGTTAAACTATGGAAAGAAAAATATGCCCCAGAGGTCAACCCCCGGGAAAGGATCGAAGCTCATGGGCATAGGAGAAGAGTCAGCCATCTGGAATCTTGCCTGGAGGAATAAAAATTGGATACAAGGTCACAGTTTTTGGGAAATTAGGAATGGGAGAACAGCGAGATTCTGGGAGGATGCTTGACAACAGGAACCCAGAATGGAAAACTAGGACAGGGAGGTTACCAAGCAAGAGATGATTCGGCAAGGGAAAACGAAAGTCTATCAGTACTGGAAACAGAGGGAGGAGAACGCCAGATGGAGAATTTGGGACAAAATCAATCAACAAAACAAAGCTCAGGGAGACCCGTTGATGAACGAGATTGAGGAGGAATTGGGTAAAAGGAAAATTGGGGTCTCGGAAGAGGAGGATCAATTAAGATGGGGAAGGGAAAATGGAGGGGAATTCAATCTAAAAGAAGTTCGGCACTACATAGAAGAACAGGACCAAAAAAACCCAAAACCCCACTGGGAGAGGATCTGGAAGGGCCTCAATGGCTAAATATTAAAGTGTTTGAATGGTTAATCTTACACAAGAAGATATTGACCTGGGAGAACCTAACAAAAAGAGGATTCATTGGACCCTCACGGTGTCATCTATATGAGATCCAGTAGGAATCGATCGATCATCTCCTAGACGAGGGCAACTATATAGCTGAGATCTTGGATTGGGTGGCCACTATTTACCGTCAATCAAATAGGGTAAGGGGGGGTATCAAAGCCACAATCAAAAACTGGAAGGAGAGGTATAGAGATAATGAGGTGGTGAACCTATGCTAAGGTCAAACACCGGGGATGGTAATATGGGCGATTTGGAAAGAACGAAACATGTGACTCTTTAAGAATGAAAGCCAACCGTCCTCGAGGATAAATGACATTATTGTAACTCAAATAAGAGAAACATTACAGAGCCTTAACCTTAACAATTCCAAAAACCTAAACACGGGCCAAGACTTAAGGATTTTGGAATTGTTCTATTTGAAAGAGTGGAGCCTTAACATACATGTGGCCCGGGATCCGCAGATCTAGACATGAGTCAATATCTGGGTTCCTCCTCCGACAGGCTTCATTAAGTTGAATTTTGATGGGGTAGTGAAAGGTGATCCTAGGGTGGCGAGAGCTGGTGGGGTGATAAGAGACAGTGGAGGGGCCATCTTACGCCTATACGCTAGGAGCATAGGAAACTCTACAAATAATGCGACGGAGTTTGGAGCTCTAGAACTTGGCTTGGAAATTCTATGCAAAGAGGGCATGGTGAATGTCATCGCGGAAGGAGATTCAACAATGGTTGTTAACACAACGAAGAAACTTCAGTATGGAACCAAGGTGGGAAAGGTGTTAAGGCATTAGCATCTAGCGCATTCCCTTCAAAAAATCAGAAAACATCTACAAACCTTGAACACGATAGAGTTTAGATGGATTCGCATGTCGACGAATACGCTGGCGGACAGGCTAGCCAACGAAGGAGTAAACAGGGAGGAACATGAGCTGGACGAGATTTGGGCTAGAATCCCAAGGGGTCAACTCCGATCGGACTGCATCCACTTGGTAGAACGAGATCATGGTGGTAGCTTTAGGGACGAGGGTCATGTCGAGGATGCATCAGGCCTCTTCGACTCGACGTGGGACCCATGAGGCATATGATAGTCACAACACCTGGCCCCCAGTTATCATGTGGGAACACGACAGGAAGCAAGTGGGCAGACGAATGGAAGTAATGAACATTAGAAAGGTTAGAGATGATAGTAAGGGAGAGAGGCCAAGTAGCAGGCCGAAAATTCATGACGAGTTAAGGGGTTTGGAGATGGTGATAATCAAGAGAGGATCATCGGCCCCCAGGACAAGTACGAAACCAAGAACGTCTGGATACATAGCAAGCAGGGACAAAAGCAAGGACCAGGGAAGCAATCGTAACATAATGGCCCGTTCAACCTTACTAGCCAATAAAGAGGGTCGAGCTCACCACCTCAGGTTAAAATTAATAGGAGGTACAAGCACTCAGAAGAGGGACCACTATAAGAAGGAGAGTTGCAGACAAGGCTACAACCAGAAGAGTTTAGCTAGTAGTAAAAGGTATAGTCTCAAGAGCAGGTTAGTTAAGGAGAGACGGAGTGCGGCACCAAGAGAAAAGACAGTAAAGAATCAGGTAGGCATAGAGACATGGCGTGCTTGAAACATACCCAGAGAAAGAGAAGCCCCCAAGGGAAGGAGATCGCGGAAAGCTTGAGGCATTTGACTAGAATTGAGCAGGTTGGGAGAGAGCCAGAGAACATGTTCCAGACGATGGTCTTGCAAAGAGGGAAGGCAGCAGTGAATAAGTGGGAGGAAGATATCATGGAGGAGCGGAGCGGTAAAGAGTGGGGGGAGATTGTGCAGGAGGTAGACTGGATAAAAAATCTAGGGGCTACCCGTCCCAGGGAGACCCTCTACCACAGAACGGTGGAGACGGCATGGGTCACCAAAATGTTGATAGGGAAAGTAAAGTCTGATCGAGAGAAGGCACGCAAGGAAGACCACCAAGAGATTAAAACCACGCTGAACAAAATTCATCATCGAATCAGCGGGTTAGAAACCATCGTCAAGTTGTTAGTGGAGGTTGAAAAGAACCAACAAAGTAAGCAAGAGCGACTCGCTGCGCAATTCCCTCTGTTCCTGAGATATGTCCACCATCTGGACATAACACCTGCGGATGGCCAAAGAGGACCAACTCAGATTCAAAAAACCAGAACAATCTCCCTAAAGGAAGACAACAAAGGCCAAGCAGGTAGGGTGACAGACCACTCTCAGGTGCTCTAGTGATTTTTATTCTTTTGTCTGTAAAGTTTTTTGTCTATAATGGCAGTTATGCCCAAGAAGTAGTAGGGTGTAGTATAGAATGTTGCAGGCTTTGGTAGTCTATACCCAAGCCAAGCATTATGCCCAAGACTCAATTGAGCGGATAGTTAGCTTTATAATTTTTAGCTATGTTTCTCATACTTCAAAAGAGAGGTCTGGTTTGGTTTCCAATTTTGGCAAACCAATCACCTCTAGGATTTTTATTAAGAACCAACAGTAAGGGTCCCCTGGTTTGGTTTCCTTTAGGCAAACCAAGATCCCCATTTTGTATCATATTTCCTACAGTAATATAGCTTTCCACAGTGTTAAAAACTAAAATATATTACAATACATTGTTAACCGTGTACTTAAAAGACTTCTTCCATTACATTATGATATATGTTGATAACCGTGTTCTTAAAAGACTTCTTCCATTACATTATGATAAATGTTGATATATCAATATGGTTTAATAGCAATTATAACTTATAATAACTCAAATAAATAATATTTTTAAAATTTAGATAGCAATTAAAATAATCACATTTTAAATTTAAATTACACTTCAAATTTAATTGAAGAAATAGTAAATATTTTCAAATGTACATTAAAAAGGAAAACAGACTTGACATTTTGGTATATTGAATAAGTCACATTAATCATAAATATCTATATAATCACATTAATATATTGAAAGGCAGATTAATAAATTGCAAGTTTGGTAGGTTAGTAAACAAATATGATCCTCAATATTTTATATCTATGCAGATTAAAAAATTGCAAGTTTGGTATGTTAGTAAACAAATATGATCCTCAATATTTTATTATAAAATTAGTTGTAAAAACAAAAAGTATGATAAATTAAAAAATTATAAACTTCATCAATATTCTACTATAAAATTAATTGAAAAAACATAAATATTCTACTATAAAATTAATTGAAAAAACATAAATATTTAAATATACTTAAAATATTGCCAAACTAAAAATTGGCAATTTCTAACCAATAAAAACATCATATCATTATGATCATGTTCACTGTCAACAGCCAGCACCCTCCCATGTTCACTGTATTAAATAAGTCACAATAATCATAAATATCCATATAATCATATTAATATATTGATAAGCAAATAAAAAATTTGCAAGTTTGGTAGGTTTAGTAAACAAAGATGATCCTCAATATTTTATTATAAAAATAGTTGTAAAAACAGAATATGATAAATTAAAAAATTATAAACTTCATCAATATTTTATTATAAAATTAATTGTAAAAACATAAATATTTAAATATACTTAAAATATTGACAAACTAAAAAAAAATTGTAAGTTTATCATTATGATCATGTTCACTGTTAACAGCCAGCACCCTCCTCTTCCTCTTAACATGGAGTTAAAAAGGATATTTTACCTTTTCAATCTACATCCTGCTTTTCAATCTAGATTTATTTAACTTTTTAACATTATTGTTTTAATCCATTTTGCTTAATGTTGATTGTAATTGTTCATTCCTTCTATTTTTTAATTGAACTTGGTCAAATATTATATATTTTGATAATTTTAAATATATTTTCTGTAATAATAATAATATTTTAATTTTAAGGTCACGATTAAACCAGACACCAAATTGGTGTATGAGACTCCCTTGTTTGTGGGACAAAAGACCCCCTCTTCCCAATAATTTCATCAGTAAAATCTTTGAGTGGACATAATGATTAAAAACATGTGTTTCCTCCTTGAAGATTACATGTTCAAATCCAGAAGGAGGGCAAGGTATGTATACCTCCATAAACTTTGGCAGTCAAATCTCTGCACAGAGATGTTCCTTGTCCCACAAAAAAAGGGTCTCATACACCAATTTGGTGTCTACCTTGACCATGATCTTAAAAATAGATTATTATTATTATTGTTGTATTAGTGCCTCCATCTTAATGCAAACTTTATTTGAACCAGAGACAATAAATTTGTGATATTCATTTTGTAATTAATACTTTTGTGAACATCCACTTTTATCTAAATACCAATTTGAACATCTCCATCCACACATATCTGAATCCACACATATCTGAATGGAGGAAAATGCTTTGGCACTTAAATTACACCTTCAAGTCACATGTCAACATGGCCAGATGCTAACTGAACTGGCCAAGAGATGGTAACAACTACCAGATAGAAAGGTAAGGCAATATAAAGGAGATATACTGTCGCTCTGCTGTATAAATAGTTATCAAGGAACAGCAGCAGCAGATGAGTTTCAACCAACAACCCTGGGCTCATTCATCATTATAGCTCTTAATAAGATTTATCATTTATGATGTACAGGAATTCAGATTACCCTTTATTTATCTTGTTTAACAGTATATTAGATAGGAAGCTATATAGTTGACTCTTGCTATATGTACAGGAATTTAGATTACCCTTTATTTATCTTGTTTATCAGAATATTAGATAGGAAGCTATATAGTTGACTCTTGCTATATAGTACGAAGGAGCAATTTCATAGATTTGTCCCATATATAGTAGAGTACTCTTTTTATGAATGGCTATTAGGACTGTAACATTATATTATGTGGTGTGTTAACAAACTAACTATAGCTCCTGTTGTCCTTATCAAGGGATTGTCTAAGTATGAAAAGTTGGAATAGTAACTAGTATAGATTCTGTAGCTTCATGTAGACAGACTCTTAGTCACTGTCATTTATCTGTCTCGGAAAGACCCTAAAGAAAGATAAAACTTTACGAGTCAGGAAGGTGTAGGAAGTCAGTCATATGTCATATAAATATAAGAGAACTCCTTATGTCAAAGAAGAGATAACTCCTTATTAGATTCTTCCTTTAAGAATAGCAACAAGTCCGAATAGAAGCTCCCCACTACATATCCCAATTTAACCTATAACTACAAGTATAAATAGAAGCTCTATCTAAAAGACACTTACAAACTATGCTTACTGATCAGTCCATATAACTATAGGGATAACTAACCACTGGGAGGAATAAAGATATAATAGCACCTGGTATTCGGTCACTCCTAAAATGTCAACCAACTGACAATGTTATATAGATCGGACATATATCCCTCACTTATACAGGGAAAGTGTTGCGGAGAAGAGCCGGATAGCCTTAGTGATTTGATCCAACCACAGTCAATCTATGAAAAGGAAGGGGGGCAGTGAGCAAATAACTTAACCATAAGTCCCTTTAGGGTGGATGTTCTCCTGCCTCTATGTCAAGTTCTCTTGGGCCTGTCTATCTGAATTAGTGTGGAGGACTGGCTTCTAATCTGTATATTAAGTTCCTCAACTGGGCAGTGGGTTCTAATCTGTATATTAAATTCCTCAACTGGGTAAACGGTAGCTAGGTGTTGAACTAAGAAAGGAGTAATTTGGGCAGTGGGTTCTAATCTGTATATTAAGTTCCTCAACTGGGTCAACTGGTAACTAGGTGTTGAACTAAGAAAGGAGTAATCAGTTGCCGGGGCCATACTTTTGGATGTAAGAGATATACTTTGTTTGATGGTTCACCTGCCTATATAGTCTTGGGCCTGTCTATCTGAGTTCCGGATGCAACTAGAGAGACCACCTGCCTCGAGATAGTAACTATTATTAATCAGTTAAGCCAGGAATAAAATGAAAGAATAAGCAGATTCAATACCACCTGGCTTAGCACTTAAGCTACAGCCTGCATACTCGCCTATCACATTCAACCTGGATCCAGTTTGACCGGTACCCTTATAGTCTATTTCCCTTCTAGTTACCTAATTAATGCTAAGGAGATTGAATTTCATTACTGTCCTACCAACTTCATTGACTCAGAGCCACTGGGTCTCATTCAATCACATAAACCATAAGCTAAGGAGATTCAATCCCACCTGGATGGAGATCGATAAGGCTATAAGCAGATTCAATTCCACCTGGGCAGATTGACTCGGAGCCACTGGGTCTCAATTCAATCCCACATAAAGCATAAGGAGATTGAATTGAGAAAGAATAAGAGATTGATTCTAAAGTGACCATTACCCCTAACCTCTGTGAGAATAAGCTGCATGCCTTAGATTTCTCAATCACAGCACTGGGCAGGTCCCCTCAACCCACGACTCACCCTTGCTCTATCTCTTCTATCCAAGTTGTAATCTGCATCCACTCACCAATTATGACACCAATCCCAATGTTGATCCCTCATGAACATGCCGATGCCCATGACCAGGGGGGTCCTTGCAACCATTGAACACCCTTAACGAGAAGCAGAGATAGTAGCATCCGAGCCCACAGCCTAACGTAGCAGCACATCTAGATTAAGAGCCAATTACAGAGCTTTTTATCTTAGGCGCTAACTAACAACAACCGGATTTCTTTACCTCTTATTTCAAAGATCAGATTCATTGTTCTCAGGATTTCTCCCATCCCGTCCCGCCCCGTCCCGCCCGCCCACCCACCCACCCACCCACCAGGGATAATTTT
>JASDQU010013271.1:73128-84978 GCA_032191745.1 Picea mariana
TTGCAAATTTTAAGGTAAAATAATTATATTCTATGGAATTTGGGCGAATCTATTTTAGAAAAAATGGAAATTGGCAAATATGTTTTGGGGAAAAACCATGGAAAATTAGCCCATTGGCGAAATTTAGCCCCTAAAATCATCTATGCCCCACACCCCCTTTATAGTAGCTACAGAAAGGGGGCATGGGATCAGCCTTCACCACTAAACACTTAGTCGAACCATTCAACAGTGTTCAAGTTCAAAGAGATTCGCATGTGCCCCCCTGCCATATTACATGGGATGTTCTACACTTACACTGGAGGCTACATAATTAAGATCAACATTCAAAAAGGAATTTCAAGGGCAAAAATTCTTAAAACACTGCAATTAATGTCCACTTGTTTACATCAATAAGTGAAATTTTCTACAAATTTGGTGGAGGTCCATGTCATTGCAATGTCTGAGTAAAACCCATATCTATTACACACCTTGAAATTTCCTCTTGGCTCTTAATAAATCAAGTTAAGATTAACATATTGTAGTTTAATATTATCTGAAGGTTTCAAAATGGTAAAAAATGCCACTAGCACCGAGGTTATTGGGCTAATAGGCTGTCCATAAAGGTTCAATTCTCATCGTTTGTCAATAAAGCACCTAGCAATTTAAACCCTCAGACCTAGCTATGTGTCAAGAAAAGAATGAGACCAGCTGCAAAGCTGGCCATGTGTCAAGAAAAAATGAGACCATCTGCAAAGCTGGCCATGTGTAAAGAAAAAATGAGACCAGCTGCAATGCTGGCCATGTGTAAAGAAAAAATGAGACCAGCTGCAATGCTGGCCATGTGTCAAAAAATAGAATGAGACCAACTGCAATGCTGGCCAATTTTAACATAATATACACCCCTTAAACCAAGCACTTGGGCATTGAGACAAAAATCACAGTATGGGGTGCAATCCCCAATCGTGTGTATCTAAAAGCAACTACCATAACAAGTTGAGGAAGTTCGAACAATCCCTATCATTAATTTTTATAAAATATATTATAGATGGCACAATAATTATCAATATCATCACAAAAAGAGAAAGCAAAAAGCAATAATTAAAACTCTTCAATTGCAATTAACTTAAAAGGAAATATAGGCAACAAAAGAAAGAAAGAAAGATATAATGATTCATTCGGCTCTTACCCAAGATGCTGATACAGAAGTGTGCACTCAATGATAAAAGTCAGCATCACACAATATAACATGACACGTCTCAGGAACCGACTGATCACACTGCTTTTAAAAATAAATTGACTTAGAACAGCGAAAAGTACCAAAAAAACCACGATGTATATAATCATGAATAATCAACAGGCCCTACAGTAGTGGCCTTTGCAGCACCACATTAACCATGCAATCAAAATGCAAGTGAATAAGGCATAAAAGATCATTTCTGTTTATAAAATGTTACAAGAAGCCAACCAATTATTTATACTAATTAATATCTCTGTTCAAAATACCTTAATACAGTCGCATTGAAAATGTACCATCCAATTTGACAATGGAACATTCAAATCCAAGATGTTATCAGATACAAGAAACCAAATGCAAAATGTGGAACAAGAAACAAGACTGAAGACTTTTGTGGGATAAGAGACGTGCATATATTAGGTATATTAAATTGATTGGCAATGTACTAATATAGTGTCAAGATGGGAATGAGAACAGAACAAGTAACGGGTTTCTTGGTCAGGTCTCTGGTAAGATACTACAAGAACAAAGAAGAAGAAGCAAGCAAACAATACGTAGAAACTTCTGAGAAAATGTTCAAGTTGTATACTTGAACTAGTAGGCATTTAAAAGCATGTCATGTGAGAAAAGAGCGTTCCAAAATAAACTTTACCTTGCATAGTCAGTTAAAATCCCATTTACTAACGCTGAAGGTATATAGACTAGCCAAATATCAAATACTCAGAATCTTAGATAAATAACATCCACATGCTAATTGATTTGCCTCAAACGCTTGCTTTCTTGATGATTCAAGGTTTTGATCTCAAGATGTGAAGCTTGCTTTGACAAATAAGCACTACCAACAGATCAAAATTTCCATAAAAATTGTAATAACATAAGGACCAATACAAATGACAACCTAAATTTCCCACAAGTGAGCTCAAATTTGTGGCAGTCTCTAAAAACTAAAACGAATAAAACAGTATGACTTCCAAATATAATCTCAGACAGGGTTCTCCTTTTTCAACTTTGAAAGTTCGCGCCTGATTAGTGCTCCCCTCTGCATTCAATAAAAGATGAGCTGAGAGATGAATTGAAAATTTCTTTAAACAAATTAAAAAAAAAAAATGAATAATTCACTGTTTGCTTACGGACTCAAGTTTTAAACAGCAGAAACATGATATTTTGGTTTTAAGTTGAGTAGCATTCTTGAAGCTGGTAAAGAAACTTAAAAACAGATCAAGGACAAACCTTAATTTTAGCCAGCATGATTTTGAATCTCTCAAAGTCATTCAATTCGGCTCTTCGCTTTTGCACGATTAATTTTCGGCCCCATGAACTATTCTCCCATCTCTTTTGAACTTCTGTTTATTAAATTCAATCACAATAGTTATTATATAAATTTAAACCAAAAAAATGGTTACTACTCACAGCCAAAATTCAAGATACCACAAGTATCAGCAAAACAGGACTGCCTAGTAAAAATTTTCATACCTGCAGACTCCATAGCCTCAATCAAAACTTTCTTCTTTGGTACTCTAGAAATATCAATCTTGATATCTGTTAGTGAAAGCCTCTTAAAGTTCATTTGAGATCTCACCATCTTTGGTGAATCAACCAATGCCTGTAGCAACACAGAATGGTTAGCAATTATTTTTGTCCTCTGAATCCAACTTGGTGAAAAAGTGGACTTCGAATGATGTGCTTGTCAAAAGCTCATTTACACAACCACCTGTCGATAAAATGAAGAAAACTCAAGTTCTACTTTATTTATTGAAAGGTCTGCTTTGTGCAAGCTGTGCTTCAGACATTTTTATTTGTTAGACAAAAAGTTCCAGGCTTTACATATTTCAATTTATCGAAATTGCAAAGCATCTCACATTAAGTTCATACTATCACTTTAAGTTCATATTAAGTTCCAATTTGTCAAAGGTTCATTATTACATTAAGTTGCATTGATCAGATGATATATTTCACCTTCTACACTGTTTCAAAAGAGAATATACTTCCCACTTTCATTTAATTAATTTAAATGTAAAGTTTGGACCCAAATTCATTTACTCAAAAGAAGTCCAAACTCTCCACATAAACTTCATCAGCTAGAAAGATCCAATATTTACAGCACAAACTCATTTATCAAAATAATGAAGCTCTATACATGACAATAGTTTTTTCTTTAAACTTAAGTTTCATACTTTGTGTTTCATTTATTATAATAAAGCTTGAATTTCTGATGATATTTCAAGATGAAAAGAAATAGTTCATATTGTGTACAACTTGCACCTGAACTCTAAAGTTATCAAAAGAACAAAGCATCAAGATCTTCAACAGTTCTATTCCTTACAGGCAAGTTCATATTTTCAAGCACATTTCATACAATCTCCAACAATTTTAAACTTGGATGATGGGTTTGGTGTGGCGGGCTTATTGATGGGCCTTGTGGGCTTGTGTTGGGGCTTCACACCCACAAGTGTGAATAAACAAATCTAATTTAATGTTGAGTTAAGTTAAGGGCTTTTACTAACCCTTAGAGTTGTATATAAAGGAGAGAAAGATGGTGTGATGATTCATTATTGTGAGAGACATTGTGGTGACCTCGGCCAGCCATGAAGGGGGAGCCTTGGTGATCTCAGCTAGCCATGGAGAGGGGCCAAGTAGGCCTCAGTTCTGCAGATTCTTCTTGTTTTGGGCAGGTACCTTGGAGAGGAGGGCTCAGCCTAGTGGAGGAAGGCAGCCGCAAGTCTGTGTGAGGCAGCCAGCAAGAAGACGAGGCTAGGTATGCAAGAGGAAGACAGCAGCAGGGTTCTAGGAGGCTCAGCCTGCTAGAAAAGAGTAGCCACAGGTCTGTGGGGCTGTCTTTGAGGGGGCCGAGGTCTGCTGGGCAGTGCTGGGACAGTTCTGGAGGCTCAGCCTAGTAGGAAAGGGCAGCAGCAGAGTGCTGGGTTTGTCCTGGAGGTTTGGCCTGTTAGAGGAGGGCTGCCACAAGTATTCTGGGCAGATTCTGGGGCTAAAATGGCAGAGGAAAAGGGGCCGTTACAGCCTAACAGTAGCTACCCTAACAGCAGGGATTGGGCAGCCTTTGAAGGCTGCTACAGTCAGAGAAAAGGGGGCTGTTACAGCAACCCTAGCAGCAGATTTGAGGGCTGCTCTTAGGGCTGTAACAGCCAGCATAAACAGCAGTCTGAGACAGCTTGTAATAGGGCTGTGTTGGGACCTGTGTGAGGACTGGTACAAGGAAAGGAGGGTTGAGGGGAACTGGGAGGGCTCAGACCCTCAACCTACAGCCACACATGTGCCCAGAAAGGTAGAGATTGGGTGTAGTAAGAAGGGCTGTCAGCCCTGTCTTGTTACAGGCAGCAGTGAAAGAAGGAGAGGAGCAGGTCGGGGGCTGGAAGGACTCATCCACAGCCTAGAAACCTCAGCCAAGGATAGTGTAAGGCTGGAAGAACTCAGCCAAACTTGTGTAAGGGTTGCAGAGGCAGTGGTGAGTTTGGAAGGGCAGTGGATGCCCTAACCCTCAGCCTCGGTGAAACAACAAGGAAACTGGGAGGGTTTCTGCAGTGTTTTGGGCATTAAATTCCTGTGAACTATGCATGATTCAATTGCTGGCTGTATTTTCCGCTGTGTTAAGTTGTTAGGCACCTCAGTATGTTTATGTTCACAGTTCGAATTGTATTTTTGTGTATACTGTTGAGAACCTAGACCAGACCTGAGGTGTGTCTGCACCGAGTCTAGGCGCACATCAAAAATCTAACATACATGGGATAAATTGGTCCATCCAGGCACACAACATCTGATTGCATTTATAGAAGAAGTGTGCTTGCATGGCATGAACCCTAGGAGTTCACAATATGATTTTTTTCTGGGCCTAGAGGGCCTAAAGCACCAACACCACATAACCACTACAGGTTCATTAGGCACAAAGATTATTCAAATGATACAGAAATATCCTGTCCCCACCACTACTACTGCAGGCCTGCAAAACGCACACAATGGTTAAATGAACACAAACAACTCTAAATAGATAAGGACCTATACCAAGTCACTATTTTATGTCAATCATTTGGCACAGGTCCACAGTAGTCCAGGATTGCACAAAACTATCCACATGTACATGCAAATATGGTGATATAGTTTAGGGCTCATGCTTATGCATGTCCATTGTCAATATTTTCTTATGGATTGTAGCAATGTGGTTTAGGGCTCATGTGTAGACATGTCTATATTTTCTTACGACTTCCCCTCTTTTTCATCTTTTAGGCATGTAAAATATTTGTACTGATCCTGACTTTATCCCAAGAACCCATTCCTGAACTAAAACTTGTCTTGAGAAGCCAGTCAAGACTTAAGTACCTTAGTGTCTGGCTGATAAACTAGATAAGAGAGTTCCAGATTCCACAGACTGAATCCTATTCCATTATTCCTGAACTAAAACTTGTTTTGAGAAGCCAGTCAAGATTCAAGTACCCTAGTGTCTGGCTAATAAACTAGTAAGAGAGGTCCACATTTCACACAATGAACCCTATTTCGTTTATCAATGGTTTCATGCACTAGTTCTGACTTTATTCTCATTAACTGTCACCAGGATTCTACTTGGATGTCGCATACTAGATTATTCTGCATTTGCTGCTTCTTCTCAATAACCAACAATTAATAAATGAAATAAAACAAATTTAGTTAGATCAATAACCAACTAATCAATGAAAGAAACTGCAAAGTTGAGGTACTAATAACATACAACAAATGCAGAAACCCAAGCATGTAACATTCATGTAGAATCAGGGATAAAACTATGCCAATCAAAATGTATTTGGAACTACCACAGCCAAAAATGAATAAAACAAAGAGAATCAGATACATAACTCAAGTTAGTAATCAAATGCTCCCTATACCTAGGTCTTCTAAATAAGATTGAACTCCTGTTGCCACTGAAGTAAATCTCAGTCTACGGTATTCAAGGGAACATTGTAAAATACATACTACCATACACACCCAAACAGATACTTCTCAAATCAACCAATGATGTGCCAAACCGTCTTTGTAGTTAGTGTCAATTCATAGTTATTGTCTTACATCAAAGTAGCGTGTGTGTGTGTATTTCCCATTAATTAACAATGCACTAGACTGAAAATTACACTGAGCAAAAAGATTCACTATGTCAGCAGAACAAATAGGAAGGTAGGCTGAGGCTACATACCCGGTTCTGGTCGACAACATCAACAATTACAACAAGCTTCCCATAGTCAGGCCCATAGTTAACGAGGGCTACACGCCCAATCTCAACATAGCGTCTGAAAGGCTGCAAGCAATACCCAAAAATAAATATCAGACACACGAATCAAAAGGCACCTGTTCTATTAATTTTCCCTTTGAAAAACCTGCTAACAATAGAAAATTTAAACTTTGAAAATAATTATGGCAATTCCACTGTTCAATAGGTACAATGGCTACCAGACAAATATTTAAAATAATTCTTCTTATATGTTGTCCTATAAAGGAAGTAGAAGAAAGCACTACTTAAAAGTTTCGAGTCATAAAGTTCCAATAAACATAGATGCAGAACAATTGTCAATTTCAGTAAAAGGAAACATTGACAAGGAAAGATGCATTGATGACGTGGTGCAGCTCCTTACCTATAAGGAAATCTAAAAAGACATGCCGCAGGCTTGGAAAATAGAACATTGCAAGACAAAGTTCCTGATTTGAATATTGTATTTCTGAGAACTATATAGACAGGGCAAATTGACTCATAAGTAATCCTTACGTACAACTTTAATAAAAAAGACAAGCCTAATTCTCCTGACACTGGGACAGTAGGATACAGGGACTGATCAAAAATATATACACATATTAAAGTAAAAAGAAGTTTAATAAAAAAATCAAAAAGCATACAGGTCACATATGTCCCAATGTGTCAAACATAGCAACACAGGGCACACATGCCTTAAATAGGGTATGTCACTGTGTCATGTTCCCTAGCTTTAAGCTGGGACAGCATGCAACATATCTGCTCTATACATTATAAAAATCAATATGCGCACTGGCAAACACTGGGAGATAAATCCCAGAAATCCACATCCACAAGAAGCAAGGGATTTGAAGATCAAAGCAAAACAATTAGACTTGATAAATGATGTTGAGATGAGGAAGCAGATCACGGTTTCAAGTCAAGCCAGTCAGGCGAAGGAAGATGAAGCTAAACACCAGAACAAGAGGATTCAGCAGTCCTGTACCCGCTGCAATCACTGGTGAATATGGTGGCAGAATAGAGGAATATGAGTGAAACAAAGCACCTGAAGGTAATGGTCTATCTGATGTCTATTATTTTTGTTAAAAATCAGCTTTTTTCTCTATGCATGTTGCTAATGGGCCTTTAATTCGCTGATGAGGTTGGCAAGCCTTGAGCTGCTCTACAAGGCTCCATTTTCAATATGGTCTACCCCACCTAAATGGCATGTCATAAAGGGATGAGATCAGGTGCAAGTCCCAGTTGAATCTGGCGGAATAAACACCCCTCGGACATAGCATCTAAGCCAACAGATATCCGCGTTATGCAGTGCAGCCCATCGAGGTGTGTTTCTGGATGCGACATCTAACAAACAAAAATATCTATGTAAAAGCCTCTTTTCCAGATCACTTGAGCGAGAACAGTATAAGGAGTATGGTAAGAAACCGGAATATTTTGTTTTCAAATTACACGGAAAGTAATATAAAACAGCCTTGCAAGGTGAGCAGCTATTTTGGTTTGTAATGTTATACCATTATAGGTAAGTAGAATATGGCTTCTCATGAAAGAGACAGTGATTACAGGAACAAGCTAGAAAGCGACCCACCGATAGATCATCAGGCTCCGAACAACATTTTGATAATTAAAAAAAACCCTAAAAATCCCTCCTGTATATTAATAAAATACATCTCTCACAAATAAACAAAAAAACGCAAAAGCACTATACGAATCGATATAACTGAGGAAACACCGCAGATAAATGACTTGTGGATGTCCTACGAAAAAATGTTCAGACAGTGGATAAGTCTATTTATGCTGCCTCGTGGAAAAAAGGGCCAAATCCATAAGCTGATGACTCCATTACAAAACAAAAGCCCTTGCAACTCGAACACAAGAATATGTGCACGAGATAAAAGCAATATAACAAGGATTTTAAACAAAGCTTAGGAGATATAAAACGATCCCATGAAAAATGCACTCGTATAACTGGTTTTTGGATCTGTGTACGGAAGAAATGTAGCAGTGTTGTGATCCATACATTAAAAAACTAGCTTCAGGGACACAATAAACCGCTTACATAAACATCATAACAGAAAACACAAACAGCAAGAGCCATAGAATCCTAACCATGATGTGTCCGCACTCCTCTCACTCCTTGCGCTCCGCCAGGTGCCTGTGCCTTCCCACAGAAAACTAAGAAATCCGTCAAGCCTTTAGGACGCGAGCTTAAAACCCTAACTCTTTAAAACTCTCTACACTTTAACGAACCCTAGTTGCTTTCTTAATTCTAGACCTAAATCTAACCCTCGCATTCTCACCTAGTGGCTCGGATTTGTTTAGCCTCGTCGAGTTAATTTCTAGTTGATTAATTAAAGTGTTGTATATGCCTTGCTTTAAAAAAATAATAGAGAAGGTACTATGTTGGAGTGACACTAAGGATTCTAAGGTGCAATTTCCTTGTGGTTGTTTAATCACTAAGGATTCTAAGGTGCAATTTCATTTCCTTGTGGTTGTTTCAATTAACATAAGGGTCATTGTATATTGGGGTTATATAATAATATAAATCATTTTTTTCAATTAATGTGGGATAGTGGAGTCTAGCGTATAATGGAGGAGAAATTAGTTTACTTTTTATAAGAAGTAGAGGAGTTCATCCTAAAATCCATCTTTAAGACTAGGGATGAGTTGGTCAAAATCTAGACACATGCAAGAGCTTAGAGTGATGAGATCAAAAAAAGTTGGAGAGGGGACTTTGCACTAGTGGAGACATTAGGGAATGGGATTTTGGGGGGATAGGACCAACGGTACAAGGTCTTTGTGATGTCTTAAATGAAAAGGTTCAAACTGCATCTGGAAGGGATAGTTGGTAGATTTCACAAGTGCCTAAAGGACAGGTTATTGGAGGAGATTTTATGTGGCGAAGGGATTGAGGAAAGGAGATCATTCAGTTCATCGGAGGGAATGTCATTTCTATGTAGCAAGGAAATTTTGGAAAATATCACAAGTCTTGATCAAGGTCTAGGTGATCTTTCTATTAAATAATTGATAGGAGGTGTATGGTCTGAAGAGGAAGAGGAACATACTCCGGGTCATGGATTCAAATGAAGAAAAAGGTGTGTTAAGTCAAGTCCAAAGAAAGTGAATTTGGTTCTCGAAGAAGATGTGGGTATGGGGGACATCATGAATTTGATGCAAAAATCACAGGTGGGGCAATTTATGGGGAAACAAGTGGTGGAGGGATCTATAAGGAGATCGTTGGAGATGAATTGGAGACAATTGCTAGGTACAATCCCAAATTCCACATCCTTGTTAGGGGATGTCTAACATTTGAGTTGAAAGCGACATAAGATCTAAAAAAGGTGTTCTCTCATAAGTGGTCTTGGGGCTACGCTTTTCTTAATTTGCATGGATGGAACCCAGGCTTTAACTCTGTAAGAGAATCATCACATTTGCAACCAATCTAGGTGAAACTACCTAGGCTATTAATGAAAATGTGGAGCACAAAAGTTTTAAAGATATCAGGGAATGGAATAGGAAAATTCCTAGACTTAGAGGAGAATTTCTCCACGAACGTGGACAAAAGGGTGGTGAGGATCCTAGTGGAAATTGATTTGTGTGAGGGGTTGCTTGAAGAATTGGAAATCTCATGGGGTAAATGGAATTTTACCCAAGATTTAGACTATTGGGATATCCCTTTTAGGTATATGTCTTGTCATATCGTTGCCCACATTTAGAAGGATTGCTCCAAGCCAGCAAGGGAACAAGTATGGAAGGAAAAAGGAAATCTTAGATGTCTCTAATGTAGAAAATGAGTATCTAATGGATATTATTAGGAAGGAAGATGAAGCCATGAAGAGATTGATAATGGAAGTAGCAACAAAGGAGGAGAAGGAGCAAAACGAAGCAGATGAATCTAGCAGTAAGGAGGTGGAAAGCTAGAAGGAGAGCTCTTTGGCTCAAGCATCAAGAAACCCAAATGATGCTTTGGAAAAAGGTATGCAACATAAAAAAAAATCTCAAAAACTCCTTGACCTATTCAAAGTTGGTCTAGAAGAGGAGCATGGTTCACTAGATAGTTTTGTCCAAAATTATGGTCAAGGGAGGGTTAAGGGCATACCAATGGATAGGAGAGAGGTTGATAATGAACTAGAGGTATTAGGAAAGGTTTGCATTGAACTTGATAACAGAGCCAACAAAAATTAGGGGAAAGCCCTAGTTCCCATATTAAGGAAAAAGAGATAGAGGACTACTCCTTGAACTTAGAAGGGAGAACCAAACCCATATCCCTGCTTAGGTTTAGAAAGGAAGTTATCCTGGAAGGGGCAGAGGGTGGGTTGGCTACTAATCCTGGGTAGGTTTCATCCGTTGGAAGAAAATATTTTATTATACTAGCAAAGAAAAAAGTTAAGTCGGAGATTGGAGAAGGAAAACGATTAACCCTCAAAGGGGGCCTTAGAGAAGGGAAAGCCTCTTTGAAGGTGCCCTAGTGAAGATTCATTCTCTAAATGTGAGTTGTTGTAGGGGGTGTCCACAATGAATTATCCCTCAAAAGATGGTTTTCTATTTACAAGTCGGATATCATTTTATTACAAGAAACCATGTGTGAAGGAATTAAGGTGGTTGGAATATTGTCATCAATTATAAATGGTGGAGTTTCAAATCAATTGACTCGGAAGGAAGATCGGGGGGGTTAGTAATAGGTTGGAATGAATCCATGTAACTTATGACTTCTTCTTTGTTATCTACAAGAATTTAAACAGTTCTAAAAGAAAAGAATTTGTTAAAGGATTTCCAATAATTAACTTGTATGGGCCCTATGGGGATAGAAAGGATTTCTCGGGAAATTTAAAAATGAAGGAGGAGGTCAAAAAGCATAAGGTGATCATAGGAAGAGATTTGAACTTGACATTGGAAGCGAGGGAAATATGGGGGAAGGTGCTAGGTTGGATCCTCTGTCATATTGTTTTAATCAATTGTTAGAGGAACCAAGGTTTCGTGATGTGGAATCTCAAGAATTGGTTCCAACATGGAGGAATTTCTAGAGTGGAAGAGAGGGGGTGTCAACATGGTTGGATAGGTACTTGGTGACAATGAAGATCCTGGAAGAGATATATGGGATGAGCTCATGAGTAGGGGAAGGAGGATCATTGAACCATCTCCCAATCATTCTCCAATTGGAGAAAGGTGACCTAAAACTTGAAGGGCCATTTAAATTATCCCACACATGGCGGGAGGAAGATAGATTCAAGGAAGTGGCAATCAAAACATGGAAAAAGTTTGACCCAAAGCAAGGAAACTCTACAATGTATCAATTTGCAGAAATTTAAAAAAATGTCAAGAAAGTGGTGGTAGTGTTGGCAAAGAACAAATCTTAGCAAGTAAAGAAAGAATGTGTTGAAATAAACGAACAAATAATGGCCACCTATGACTT
>JASDQU010013271.1:89557-102336 GCA_032191745.1 Picea mariana
TGTTTTTTTTTTTGGTTTAATTTAATAAGAAAAATTTCGACAACAAAAAAATGTTTAATATTTTTTTTAGTTATCTTTGCCCATGGTTTTATGCACTTGTTATTTGAAGGAATCATTCATGATTGACATGTAGTTTAATTCTTAATTTTCATACCATTTCATTGTAATTTCATGGAAAACTTAACCAGTTTTGGCCATATGGGTTGGGGAAACTTGATTTTATTCTTGGATTTACATCATCAGGTGAAAAATGTCCAAAGTAGAATGTTTACACGATTGCTTAATGAGTTTTTCATTAAGTTGAATTCATTTATGTATTTTAAAATATAATTTAAATAATAGTATGATTTTACCTAAGTTTATATCATCCAATTTAATGAAAAATGCAAAAAAAATAAAATATTTAGACAATATCTTTTAGTTATTATATTTAACACACAACTCACCACTCTCGATAAATTTTATCATTCTCCAGTAGAAATCCTATCTATGTGTGTCACTAGACTCTAAGGACAATGACTAATAACTAAAGGACGTTGTCTAATTGTTCTATGTTTTTGTCTTCCTTGTCGAAATTTGATAACATAAATTCGCATGAAATCACAACTTTTTGTTGTTTAAATTGCATTTTTGAATGCGGAAATGGATTCAAAATGCTGAAAAACCTCTAGAGCACTTGGATTATATATATTTAGCCATCAAATATGTAGATCCAAGAATATCTCGCTGGATTTCAGACAAATATCCTCGGAAAATTACTCGAAAATGAGCAAAAGCATAGCACATTTAGACTACGACTAACTAAAGGGCGTTGTCTAACTGTTTTATGATTTTGCTCTCCTCGTCGGAATCCGACAACATAAATTCGCATGAAATCACAACTTTTTGTTGTTTAAATTGCATTTCTCAATGCATAAATGGATTCAACATGCTAAAAAACCCCTAGAGCACTCGGATTATATATATTTAACCATCAAATATGTAGATCCAACAATATCTCGCTGGATTTCAGATAAATATCCCCGGAAAATATACTTGAAAAGGAGCAAAAATGTAGCACATTTAGACTACGGCTAACTAAAGGGCGTTGTCTAACTGTTCTACATTTTTTCCCTCCTCATCAGAATTCGACAACATAAATTCGCACAAAATCACAACTTTTTGTTGTTTAAATTGCATTTCTCAATACAGAAATGGATTCAACATGTTGAAAAACCCTAGAGCAATACAGTTTTTCTTGCAACTTCCTAAGAATCTCCAGTGAAAATTAGACTCTCTTCCATAGAATGATACCACCTACGGATACCCTCGGAAAGTACACTTTCTCCTACAAATTTTGTTGTTTGCCTCTAAAATCGAGCTCTTGCTTCTATTGGGTTTCTCCCTTCATGGATTGTGCTTTCTCTCTCTTTTTCCCCATGGTGGAATCAATACGTAAAAGAATTAAGAAATCAATTGGTTTTCCATATTGAAATAGTAGTGAATGGTTCTAGAACATGAACATGTTTTTACTTCGGTAATATCCACCCAAACTTAACTCGATTGCAGATTCCTACTATCCAATAGACATGGAGCAAAATGGACCCTTAACTTTCTTTAACTTTGTCCATATTTGTTAGATACACCAAATCTGGAATCGAGAAAAAGATGATATATATCAACCTAGATTCTCTTGGCATACCTTTACACCCAAGAACTGGTTGAAAAAGTTGGAATTCTTTGAAGTAGAGTCTACTCTGGGTCATCATCATGCTCTCCTCCAAATTTGACAAAGTGAGATACCAGAGGCATGGACTAATATATAGTCCCTAAACTATGATACAAAACTAGGTCAAAAAAGGGGTCACCATGGTTAAGGTTTTCATCTCAATTTTTTTTTCCTCTTAATTATGTTTATGCTTATGCATTTTAATGCTAGATCTTTCTCTATATAACTTTATATATTTATCTCCAAAATTACCAAAGTAGGAAAACCTATCATATCTTTTCTACCTTTCTTTATCCTACATTTTTCATCCCCAATTACTTTGACAGTCGCATTGAAGAATATACCAATAGTAATAATAAATACCAATCCTCGTACAATGCAATGATGACTGAAGCGCGAGGAGAAGTATTGATATTATTAACATGGAAGGCCGTGTAGGCTATGACTGCCTAGCGGGTAGCGTTTGTCTGGCTATGTATACGCTCGGTCGGACGGTCTTTTTGAAAAGGAGAGGGAGGCGGCGGGGGGGAAAAAGAGTAAAGTAGGCGGCGGCCTCAACGGAATAGGTAGCGGGTCTTGCACGCCATTGGAACTTAAACAAAACATAATATATAATATTTAATGTTAGCATGTAATATATGGAGTGAGAATGGGTGTCATATTTATATAACAATTGTCAAATCGTACAAAGTTAGGTGCTTTCATGATTGCTCTTCCACTACCTGTGGTGACTTAATTATATTGGTCCGAACTCCTTGAGTGCGGCTGCTTATCCTAATCATTCTTGGTAACCTCAATTATTAATCATTTTGGAGCTTCATATAATATATCATATGTATATCCATCAATATAATATATTATATGTATATCCATCAAATATTTGCACTAGTCAAGCCATCAAACTTTCAGGCGCGCGTGCATCTACAGCGCCCCACATGATAAGGGACGGAGGGGATATGCCCATAATGATGTTTTTATTAACTGGCTCAGATTTGAGGACCAGACTTAGTTGTGCGTGTTTTTGAGAGCCTGCCTTCCTGCCTTCCTTATTTCTTGCGCTGTAAGCCTTGTTCTGGATTCAGAGCTTGGACTGTTTGGCTCTTGCTGTGCTGGAATGAATTAGGTTTTGACTATTTGATAGCAAATTGATTCCACGTTTATACGACTGGCCTGCTTGACTTTCATCATCCCTGACGTCCGGGAGACAATAAATCTTCGGGTTGCACTTGTCTGTCTGTGTGTGAAGAGGATTATTCATGGAGGAGACGAAGAACAAGCCGAGAGGTCTGGAACGGCTCAAGACTTTCGCAAGCGATGAGATGACTGGGCTGGCTCTTGGCGTTGGCGTGGATCTCTCTATGGCTATGCCCGCCACACCTCTGCACGAAGACGACCAGAAAAGCGTGCCGCTGCGACTCGAACCCCTGACCTTTCGCCCCATTGCAGCCCGCGTCGGAACTGTTCCGGCGCCCTCGGCGCCGTTTCTTTGGTTCATGTCCAAGAACTGTGAGTATGCGTCAAGACTCGAGTTTGTGTCTTCTTGGATTGTGTATATGCTTTGCTTTTGTGTATTTGACACCGTTCTTTTGGTTCATGTCCAAGAACTGTGAATATACGTCAAAGACTCGAGTTTGTGTCTTCTTGGATTGTGTATATGCTTTGCTTATGTGTATTTGACACCGTTCTTTTGGTTCCTGTCCAAGAACTGTGAATATACGTCAAAGACTCGAGTTTGTCTCTTCTTGGATTGTGTATATGCTTTGGTTATGTGTATTTGACACAGTTCTTTTGGTTCATGTCCAAGAACTGTGAATAGACGTCAAAGACTCGAGTTTGTGTCTTCTTGGATTGTGTATATGCTTTGCTTATGTGTATTTGACACAGTTCTTTTGGTTCATGTCCAAGAACTGTGAATATACGTCAAAGACTCGAGTTTGTGTCTTCTTGGATTGTGTAGATGCTTTGCTTATGTGTATTTGACACAGTTCTTTGTTTGCAGGCCGGGAAGAGGTAACGGTGGCGGGGACGAATCCGTCTGGGGTCGTGCGTGGAGCGATAGACATGAATCGCGTTCCATCCACCAATGAGGCCGAGTATTCGTCGGTTTTCCAGGCCGATGCCCTGCGGGCGGTGGAGAACGGCCCTATGGTAGTGAAGAGAGAGCGAGAAAGAGCCTTTGACTTGGAGGCGGAGAGGGATCGAACCTGCGACGTGAGTTCGAGGACTAGCGACGAGGAGGAGATAGGTTCGACGAGGAAAAAACTGCGGCTTTCCAAGGAGCAGTCTGCACTCCTAGAGGAAAGTTTCTTGGAGCACAGTACTCTGAATCCGGTAACGTATCCTCGAATCTTAAATCGCAGTGATTTTTTATCGCTTGCTTCTTTTTGAAGCCTTAGCAATTTATGGATTTTAGATTACAGGCTGATCCGGTTTTTAATCGGGATCCTAGCAGAAACAAAAGAACGCGCTGGCCAAGGAATTGAATTTGCAACCTCGGCAGGTGGAAGTTTGGTTTCAGAACAGAAGAGCGCGGTAAGAATTCATTTCAGGGAAAAAACACACCAACAAAAACTGTTCCGTGGTTGTGATCTTGCGGCTATTAACGTAGGTTCCTTGCTTTTGCAGAACAAAGTTGAAGCAGACAGAAGTAGACTGCGAGGTTCTGAAGCGGTGCTGCGAGAATCTAACGGAGGAGAACAGAAGGCTACAGAAAGAGCTGCAAGAGCTTAGGGCTCTGAAGGCGGTTCCTCCTCAGTGCGTGATCGGACAGGATAATTACTACATGCCTCTGCCTGCCACCACGCTCACCATGTGCCCCTCCTGTGAAAGGGTGGCTACCATGGAAAACAGCCGCAACCTTTCATTTTCCAAGTCCAAGATTTCGCAGTTTGCACAGAAGTCTGCAGCCTGCTAACTTTTTTGGGGTGGGGCGGTTCCTTGGGCAAGGCTTGCCTTACAAAGCTTGTCCGTGTAAGATCATATTGCTCAGTGGTAGTTTTTTGTCAGATGTGAGAGATTTCACTCCCCTCGAAAAGAAAAAAAAAAAATACATAGACATATACACTGCATATACCACTATATAACTCGTATGCTTTGTAAAGTTTCTCGTTGTATATGTAAATGCCCTATTGTGCAAATTCTTCACTACGATGTTGGGCGTCCCAAGTTGTGTAATCTGATCTCTGAAGGATAATGCGCCTGTACGTTACTGATCCAGCCCTCAGGGAAATCATATGCCCATTCATAAGCACCCATGGTAGTCTCTTTCCAAACAAGAGCACCGGGTTGAAAACATGATGTAATATTTCTGGTTAAAGATCAAATCCCAGTTCCTTGCAAGGAAAAGTGATGACACAAGAAATCATTTTGCAAGAATGAGTGTGTCAGTTCTGGTTTCTTTCATTTATTTGTCCATTAAAGATTTCAAATTCATTGTCAACTTTTCCAAAGGGTAAGTCTTATCTGTATTAAATTGACAGGTTCTGTGCATGTACAAATTTTGTCACTTCTAAATTCTGAACATGTCTATAGATATGTCATAAAACCTATTTAAAACATTTCCAAGAATGCAAAGCAGCCCATTATGAAAATCCCTACGACGCTCAAGTACAAGTCTCTGATCATTCTCCTCAAAACAAATGGATGGATAAAAACTTAAAAGGTAAACAAAACTCCTATCCATGTATTATCCATATTGATGTAAAATGTTTTAAACACAGGCTATGATAAATGCCACGCTTTGCAGAGTGAGCGTTTTTTTCTAAACGTACGTAGGGTATCGCTGTGCTTAACAACGGTGGTACATGGCTACTTCTCAGTTCGTTTGTACGTGAGGATGATATATATATATATATATATATATATATATATATATATATATTACATGATCTTTCATTGTACGTAGTTTTCGATGTGGAGCAAGC
Organism: Picea mariana; assembly: GCA_032191745.1. Classification (NCBI taxonomy): domain Eukaryota; kingdom Viridiplantae; phylum Streptophyta; class Pinopsida; order Pinales; family Pinaceae; genus Picea; species Picea mariana. Next base: position 95,189 of record JASDQU010013271.1, read on the forward strand.
ACTACGTAATCTGAACCTTCAACTTCAATTAACATAACATAATTAACATAGATCCTGAGTAAGATCAATGGATTCATTCATCTTAATCAAATGATTGGCAGAAACGACATGTGACACTAGCAAATCGTAATTAGGCCATTTTAATGATCGGCAGAAACGACATGTGACACTAGCAMATTGTAATTAGGCCATTTTACTGTAGGATTGTTAAAGTATGTCCATTCTTAGTATGTTCCAAGTATTTTAAACTTAAGTGTGGGAAACAGGGATGGAATTTAAAGGAAAATTGTTGGTCAKTTTTCTGTCAAATTTTTTTAATTATGTTAACATTTTTCTTTACAACTATGAAAACAGGTAACAAAATTATCAAAACTATCAATTTTAACGATTGTTTCATTTTGAAGTTCCTACTTACTAAMATTCTATATAAGTTCAAATGCACTAATTCATCTCAATCAAATGAAAAACAATACTATAAGACATCCTAACAAATTGTAATAAGGCAAGTTCACTCTATATTATTGTTAGCATATCTCAGTTTTATAGAGATAAAAACTAAGTGGGATATAAGTTTTTTCAATTTGATGTTATATGGATCCATGTTTTTTTATAAGTCTGATATTTTTTTATAAGTTTGACATAAGTTTTTTCAATCTTATGAAAAATAATTCTACAGGACATCCTAACAAATTGTAATAAGGCAAGTTCACATCCTAATAAATTGTAATAAGGCAAGTTCACTCTATATGCTTGTTAGCATATCCCAGTTTTTTATAAGTCTGACATAAGTTTTTTAAATCTGATGAAAAACAATACTACAGGACATCTTAACAAATTGTAATAAGGCAAGTTCACTCTATATGATTGTTAGCATATCCCAGTTTTATAGAGATAAAAACTTATAAGTGTGACATAAGTATTTTCAATTTGATGTTATATGGATCCATGCTTTTTTATAACTCTGACATAAGTTTTTTCAATCTGATGTTATATGGATCAATGCTTCTTATGGATCATTATTGCTTATAACTGTGATATAAGCTTTTAAGTGTGATATAAGCCTTTTCAATTTGATGTTATATGGATCAATGCTTCTTGATGTAATGGGTTATGTGGGTTAATGCTTTTCTACCCTAGACTCATAGTTCTCATCTTGTCAAAGATGGCATTGCACCAAGTAAGTTTTTTCAATTTGATGTTATATGGATCAATGCTTCTTATAAGCGTGTCACAGGTTTTTTCAATTCGATGTTATATGGATCAATCCTTCTTATAAGTGTGACATAAGTTTTTTCAATTTGATGTTATATGGATCAATGCTTCTTATAAGTGTGTTATATGGATCAATGTTTCTTATAAGTGTGATATAAGTTTTTTCAATTTGATGTTATATGGATCAATGCTTCTTATAAGTGTGATATAATCCTTTTCAATTTGATGTTATATGGATCAATGCTTCTCGATGTAATGGGTTATGTGGGTTAATGCTTTTCTACCCTAGACCCATAGTTCTCATCTTGTCAAAGTTGGCACTGCACCCAGTAAGTTTTTTCAACTTGATGTTATATGGATCAATGCTTCTTATAAGTGTGTCAAAGGTTTTTTCAATTTGATGTTATATGGATCAATATTTCTTATAAGTGTGACATAACTTTTTTCAATTTGATGTTACATGGATCAATGCTTCTTATAAGTGTGACATAAGTTTTTTCAATTTGATATTATATGGATCAATGCTTCTTATAAGTGTGATATAAGTTTTTTCAATTTGATGTTATATGGATCAATACTTCTTATAGGTGTGATATAAGTTTTTTCAATTTGATGTTACATGGATCAATGCTTCTTGATGTAATGGGTCATGTGGACCAATGTTTTTTTACCCTAAATCCAGAGTTCTCATCTTGTCAAAGTAAACATTTTACCAAGTATTTAAGAACTTTGATGGTTGAAAGTGCCACCCATCCCAACATTGTGTTAAGCCACCAATGTCAACTTGTTTCCAAAGCACATATAATCTATGATAATGTGAGATTCCTCTCATTGACCATTCCCTTGCTAACTTATTGCATATAAGAAATAATGGGTTATTAATATTGCATATAAGAAATAATGGGTTATTAATAATGATTAGGTTTTCCTAGCTTATACAACAAAATAATGATTAAATTTGACTAATTTAATAATGACTAGGTTTGCTTAGCTTATACACCAAAGCAATGATCAAATTTGACTAGTTTAATACATGCATGATTAATTAGATTAAATTTTAAGGAATTATGATAATTACAGTTTTGTGAGACCAACTTTTTTCTATTACATTTATACTATTACATCTATAAGTTGTTTAACTTGGAAATAAAATATTATATTTTATATTATGAATTAATAAGTTATAATGTTAAGTTTTATTACATATGTTTTTGAAAATATAAATATATGAAAATATTTATGATTATAATAATATGTAATATTTTTTTTAGTTTGTTTAATAGTTATAGAACATTAACACTATTACAATTTTTAATATTTATTTATAAATTAAATCATTGTGATATTATATATGAATTAAGATGGAATAATATTTATTAAAGTATAATGATGATTATTGTATAATTTTGGTTTATTAGACATTATGAAAATTGATAAGGAATTAGTTGATTTATTTTAATTTTTTGTTTCTTTCGTGAAAGATAAACTTTCTTTGATATTTTTTGGTTTCATGAGTTAACAAGTTATGTATATGGGTAGTGCTACAATTATTTTGAAATTGAGATTTAATGTGTGCATAAACAAAGCATTCTAAAAGTGTTTTTCATCCTTCACTTTCTTTGTATCATAAAGATTACATTTTTTTTTCTTCCCATGGTTATTAAGTATGTTCTATCCAATGCCCCATTTTCTCTATGAAGGTTGTGAGAGTTGGTTTTTATTTTAGCGATGTTTTTTTATTTATTAAGCTAGTTATACTAGAAAGATACTTTTGATCTTTTAAGTAGGGGTTAATGATCTCTTTATAGTAATTTTGTAAGACACCCAACCGCCTAAGTACTTTTTAAGGGATGGGGTATCGATTTTTTTCGCTTCATTTTCTTAGGTTCAAACTTCAATTAAAAGTTTCCATCATCTTCTGCTCATCAAGAGCTTTTCGACAATTGTAACCATGCTCAAATCTGAGCCCTAGACCAAGAGTTATGGCTTCGTAAAGTTTTAGGCATTACTGTTAAAGCCCCCTCAAGCCCACGTGGCACCCACATGGTCCACTTGACACATACGTGGTTGCTGACATGGCTAGTGTTGTGACACTCACATGGTAATTTATCCACTGAGTTCCCAGCCTATTGACATGTCGGTTCTCGTGGGTTTTCCGCACTTAGTGCCTCTTAACAATCTTTCGATAGCCGATGTTCTAGGGGCTCTGGCCCACTAGGAATATCGGCCCATCGGGGTACCAGAATATCGCCCCCTGGGTAAATCGATATCCGCACCAACCTCAAGTGCCCGAGTCGATAGTCTAATTGGTACTTGAGACGCGCAACCCTAATAAGACTTGCTACCTGGTTCAAGTTTCCAAATCACTCTAACACGTGGCCCAATAGCCACTTGACACATGGACCAACCACAACATGCCACGTCATCATAGAATGTAACTGCTCACCCAACCAGGTGTTGACACTTGGCCATTTCTTATACTCTTATTAAGTTAATAAATCAATGTTACCTTGAAATCCCATTACTTAGGATTAATTTATTTTAATTCCCATTATGGACAATTAACCTTCATTAGCTTAATATCTCACATAATGAAGATAATTAACTTAATAAATCACATAATTAATCTTGATTGACTTAAGCTAAGTTTAATGGCCTAGTAAATACCGAGGATTTACTTTACCTCGAGAGTATTACCTGTCGCACATGTCTTAATTCCAATTTTCGAGCCCCGCCGACCAAGTGAAGTTATATATTATCATTTTATTTAAAACATGTTATATCATGCTCACTTTATTTAATCGACACCCAGGAATTTCATGTGGCACGTGAGATTTACCATCTCCATGCCTTGATGCCCAAATTTCATTTAGCACATAGATTTACCATCTCCATTCCTCAAAGCCCGACGACCAAGAGAAGTTATATATTATTAATAATCTATATTGTCCTTGTTTTATTAATTGACCATTGGTGGTTTCTTATAACAAACACACATTAGAAACATCTCCAACCCCCAATGTCGAACAACCAAGTGGACTTAAATATTAACAAATATTAATAATCTATATCATCCTTAATTTATTAATCGTCCATCGACGATCACTCATGACAAACACACATTACAAATTAGATCTCACGATGATCGAAAACTAATGTTTTGGATTTAAAATAATAATATTTTATATTATTTCCATTTCATGCGTCGACCACCAAAGGTTTCACGTATCAAAGGCCCATTGCTAAGCTTGATCTCCCGATGCTCGATGGCTATAGTTTTACTATTTAATGATATTATTTATATTTTTTCTAATTTCATTCATCGGCCACCACGGATTTCACATAGTAATTGTACCTTGCAACTCAATCTCTCCATGCCTAATTACTATAGCTTGGCATATTTAATAATATAAATTTTATTATATTTCTCTCATTAATCAACCACCGAGGATCTCACATAGTATATGTACCTTGCACACTTGATCTCCCAATGTCTAATGGATATAGCTCGTAATATTCATGAATATTATTGTTGGAAAAAAAAATAATTCCTAGGTAATTTAAAAATACCTAGCTACACCATATGAAAATTTCAATTCTTCCATATTCTTCAAAGCACAATTTAATGTAAATACTTATAAATACCCAAATAAAACTTATGATATTTTGTAATTTAACTCAATTAGGGATTTGTGTATTTATTTCCTATCCATTTTCCTATCATCTACTTATAATAAACTTTGGCCTTCAATATTTGGCCTAATCTCCTAAGGCTTAAACATAGATCTGATATCCTCTCATTTTTTAGTATAGAAGCTTCAGGGAACTTGGAGTAAAACATTCTTATGAAAAAATCAAACCTCTTTCATTTTTAGATGTTCTGTGAAGATTCTATTTGTTCAATCTTCATTACTAATACATAGAATATACTATAAAAACTCAATCAACTACAACATTCATTCACAACAATCCTTTTGAAAACACATGCAGTCAATAAGTGAGGTTAACAACCAAAATATAATTCAACTGTAACATTTTCTTAATCACACATAAATTTCTCGAACTATCTTTTGAAAAAAACTGATTTCACATTGCTTTGTAACACATTCTACAATATCTCTGAACTCAACATTTGCAAGTAATTTGGAAAATTTATACTTATCCAAAGCTATAAAGTGTTGGAAACTGATGAAGGGTGTGCCACTCTCCACCCAACCATAGGCATAACTACACCAATTATCTCTACAATTGGCCACCCCTTAGCTAGAGTACGATGCCATGAGGGGAAATTCTCATTCTTAGCATATGAGAAAAGAGGAAGGATACTCTCCTTCACCTACAAGAACTTAACAATCTAGTCTTCAATTCACCAAGCAAGGGAGTCTGCTCTTGCCTCAAATAGCCACAACAACTAACATATACAACACAAGGAAGACCTTCCACTTCCTAAGAGTTCCTCAACACCCTCCCCTCTTAGTTCCTTCGTGTTTTCTCAACCAATCACTCAAAATTTCGCAGCCTCATTGATCCAAGTGGATATCGGTGGCCACCCACCTTTTTCGACTGGCTCAAAACAGTTTTCTCGCAATTTTGGCAATTTACTATTTTTAGCAAGTTTTAACTTCCGGGGCCATTTTGAGGGCCTAAATGAAGGTTTTTTGAGATCAAGGTTCTCAATGATAGCCGAAGGCATACTTGAGCCCCCAAAATGAATCTCCTCAACGATACCTTTCCAACAAGCTATCACACGCCTAAAACGGAGATCGTATGCAAAAGTTACGACTCCAGGAAGTTGATGTACTAACTTACCCAAACGAGGCCCACATGACTTTTGGCGCTTCATCTCCCAGGGTTAGGTTTTTGGATGTCTATGACTTTTGGCATTCTCATCTATTGTAAAAAATGCCTCTAGAGCCTCATTGTAATCATCTTCTCACGGATGCGAGTAGCAGCCACATCTCTTCTCAGAGATAAGCTACCAGCGCCCTAGCTAGTTTATTTCCATTATGTCTGTAAGCATATTTCAATCATTTGTTATTAATGAAATGAAGTCTTATTTCCGCTGCATCTCTACGTTTATGTGTATTTCTGTATTTCATTGTGTTCCTACATAAATCCGGATCAGTGGTATCAGAGCGGTTTGCTCATTCTCGATCCTTCTTTGCATGTCCCCAACGAGATCGGGGTATAAGGAGTTGGGGCTCGATCTGGTTGAACCTTTGCAAGATCAGCCTTGCAAACCCCGACGACCACCCATGGGGGAAGAAAAGAAAGATGAGGGAGCAGAAGATCCTATCAAAATGTTGCTCGAGGAGGCCCTCGAGAAACAAAGGAACGCGATGATGGACAACTTTGCCCAGATTCTTCAACGGATTTCGACTGGCAGTGCATCGACATCCAGAAGCCACTCCGGAGGTGCCACTCCTTTTAAGGTACAAGTAAACTTTGACATTCCGATATTTGACGGCCAAATAGATGCAGATGTCGTAGATAGATGGTTGAATCTGTTAGAAGGATATTTCTCGGTTCATGACTTTTTCGATCGAGAAAAGATTATTTTCTCATGCCCCCCATGTCAAGGACTGGTGGAAAACCTACTCGGAGCAAGAGGGCGAGGGAAAACCCTCTTTGTTCTTAGCCACACCCACTTGGAATTATTTCTGAGATGCCATCAAGGAACAATATTATCCCGTGGGGAGCTATGAGGACAAATACATACAATGGACTACGTTGCGGCAGCAAAGGGACCAATATGTGCATGAGATGACGAATTTGTTTCATACCCTACGCACAAAGTTGGGTATCAAAGATTCAGAGAAACATTTGGTGTTAAAGTACTGCAGTTGTCTGCACAGATACATTCAGGAGGAAATGGAGTTCCTCAACATCTCCTCACTTGGTGTGGCATACCGATATGCTGCCAAGATTGAGCAGAA